>PVKU01002943.1:0-201147 GCA_004027475.1 Anoura caudifer
TCCACAGTGCCTTCCATCTGTGAAAGTCACAGTCTGCATTCCCACCAACAGTGTACTAGGGTCCTCTTTTCTCCACAACCTCTCCAACACTTGCTCTTTGTTGCTTTGTTTATGATAGCCGTTCTGACTGGTGTGAAGTGGTATCTCATTATGGTTTTAATTTGCATCTCTCTGATGGCTAGTGATGTTGAGCATCTTTTCACATGTCTCTGGGCCCTCTGTGTGTCCTCCTTGGAGAAGTGTCTGTTCAAGTCCTTTGCCTGTTTTTTAATTGGGTTGTTTGTCTTCCTGGAGTGGAGTCGTGTAACCATTGTATTTTAGTATATGGCGGTCATTGGTAACTTAAGCAAATAACCATTTGACTTGATGAGTGGGGGCAGGAACAAGATTGCAGTGCTTGTGGAGAGACCCAGGAGAGAATCAAGAAATTCAGACAATTCAATAGAGAAATTTGGCTCTGAAGGAAAAAGTAGGGCTATAACTAGAAAAGAAACTAAGATTCAGGTAGAAAGTATCTTTAAATAGAGGATCTTGGCCCTATTTAAATGCTAGAAGGACCTAGTAGAGATGGAAAGGCTGAACACATAATAAGAGAACGGAGAATCTGAGTATGAATTGGTAGGACAAAAAATTCTGCATAGTCCAGCTCTATTTCCTAAGTTATTTTTCTTCTAGTTGGGGATTATTTTTTAAAACCAGATTGTAAACCACATGTCCCTTTACATAGGGCTAGTATAAAAAAGCTCATTGAATTTTGTGATGAAAGAAATTGGAACAAATTACAATAATGTTGAATACCTCTCAGGACCTTGAAGTTGAATGATGTCTGGTATTGCAATCAGTAAGCAATGATTTATCAGATCATAAATCATCATCTCTTATTTTTTTAGCTTTTTGTAAGAATAAGTTAGAATAATTTCACATGCATACTTAGGGTAACAGGATGTTATTAAATGTTAAAATGTTTTATATTCATCAAAATAAAAACAAAATAACTTTTTCTTGAGGAATTCCCCTTTTAACCACAGATTTACTTTGTTATTTACGAATATGGAAATGTTTCCTACAAATGTCTCTGCTCCCTGTAGAATGATTGCTGTGAAAGAAGAATGATGATGTCTGTTCAATGAAATTAGGTAGCAATAGCTGAACTGGCCATTAGGGAATGTGACTTTTAAGATGATTACTTCTAAAACCTACTATGTTAGTGGAAAAACTACTTCAGAGAGTAATATGGTCTCTAAATACTAGCAAATTCCATGGAATATTTTCAACAAAGGATAAGGACATCTTTCCTTTGGTCTTTTCTTTTTCTTTTTCTTTTTTTTTTTTAAGATCGTGGCATGGTGGTATTTTTGGCTTGCTTTTCAAGACTGCTGGATTTTTCCACCGAGAAAAATATTTATTCTGGGATTTCTAGCATTATGCAACTGCCTGATTTTCCTAAACAATGTTCTTTATTTCTTTTTGTCTTCTTTTTCTTATGTAGCCAAGGACTTAAAGAATTCCTGGCAAATTCACTGCAGTTTCAATGTTTTTTTTCAAGGTCACATGACTATATCCAAAGGGCAGTTGTGGGGAAGTTCACAGTTGCCTGTATTAATTCCCTCCTATACAAATGAGTGTTTTAAGACTAGTCAACTTAGCACATTTGTAGTAAATGAGTCCGCATGCTGTTTTCATTGAGTTGGATTTCTGTACAAGCATAGTGCGTCAGTCATTTATGAAAAAAACCCAACTGTTCTCTGCAAAGATCGTAAATCCATTTGTCATCAAAATGAAGGCTTACCAGTCTTTATTTTTCATTGCCACAACTAATAAAATTGGTTATTGGAAAAGAGGGGGAGGAACAAAGCTAACAACTTGATTTAGGACAAATCAAGGCCTTTCAATCTTGACTGCAGTTTGTGAGATGAACACAGGCTTAAGTGTTGTCTTAAATGATATGCTTGTCCTAAAAGAACATTGCAAGTTTTGAGTTTTCCACTTATGGATTGTGTCCAGTATAAGAAGGGAAAACACACTTCATCAGCCAACTCATGATCCGAGCATGGAGTAGCAGGACCACCATGGGAGCTTCTCTGAGAAACACCAGCACAGTCCTGCCACCTGCCTGGGCTGTGTTCTCTAGTCCATGAGCTAGTCACACGAAAGAAGCAGAAGTTTCTAAGATTTCTTGTCAGTGTTTTGAAGAAGGAAACATACCTTCCGTGACCAGATCTACACTCGGCATATCCTGTTAACACTTGATCACTAAGAGACCGATTCTCCAGTTATGGCTTATCTGGATTACTACTTCTTCCCTCTTCTCCCCCCGCTGCTTGTTTTGGCCCATATTCTGCTCATTAGGAACTCTTCCAGAGCAGACAAAACTCAGTCTCTTTGGCTACTTATTAGCAACAAAATGAAAGATTGGCTAAAGGATTAACTTTCCTACTTGAATCTGCAGTGACTCCCACCCAATCCAGTTTAGTTCATACTCTTGTGGGATGCTGTTCCTTCACAATCTGAACTCTGTTTACGTATCCAGTCTTATGTTCTACCTTCCTCCTCATGCGTGCATTTCAGTGATAATAACAATGAACAATTACTAAATTCTTATTATGTGTCAGGCAGTATTCCAGGTGTTGAATATGTATGAAGTTATTTAATCCTCACAAAAACCCCATGAACTAGGTAAACATGTTATCTTCAGGTTACAGAGAAGGAAGCTGGGACTCAGAAAAGTAAATAGCTTGTCCAAGGTCATGCAGACAACAACTGATGGAGCCAGAATTCAAATTCAGGTCATGTAGTCTCAGAGCCTGTGTCCTTAACCACTAGGCTGTACTCCCTCAAGTACATGGGCTTAATCACTTAGATATCCACCAAAGCTTGTGTATTTCCCTCACTGTCATGTCTTTGTCCGTTCATTTTATTCTCTCAGTTTGGAAAGCGCTTTGATCTTTCCCTCTAAATTAAGGAGGAACAATTTTTTGATCTTTCAGGACGCAGTTGAACTGTTAGCTCCTTTCAGGCACACCTCTGGGACTCCACTCAGTTAAACATGCCTACTCTGAACTTCTGTGTTCTCTGTACACTGCTTCCATCTGAGCCTGAATGATATGGTTTCTGATTACTTATCTTCATGTCTTTCTTGCCCAAGAGATTGTAAACTCCTATAGAACTGGTATTGTGTTGTATTCACCTGTGTATCCCTAGCCCCTAGCACAGTGTCAGACCAATAGAAGCACAATAAGTATTTGAGGAATCAATATTCTTTGAATAAGTATGACTTTGGAGACTGGAGTTTAAAAATTAACCTGTGTTAGCTACTTAATATCTTAAGCATTACCTATAAAATGAGTACAATAATACATAATTTGTGTGGTTTTTGTGAGAATCAAATGAGATATTATATGTGAAATGCTTAGTGTACTACATGGACTGACTGAGTTATCATCTTTTTTTAACATATTCTTTTTTAAATTATTTTTATTGATTATGCTGTTAAAGTTCTCCCCAATTTTCCCTTTCTGCTCCCTTCCACCCAACATTGCCCACCCCCTCAGGCTATCCCCACACCATTGTTCATGTCCATGGGTCATGTGTATAAGTTCTTTGACTACTCCATTTCCTATACTGTGCTTTACACCCCCATGGTTATTCTGTAACTGTTTGTACTTCTTAATCCCCTCACCAGCTTCACCCATTGTTGATACTCCCTCCCATCTGTCAACCATAAAATGTTCTACATATCCATAATTCTGTCTCTGTTCTTCTTTCCTTAGTTTGTTTTTTAGATACAATAGTTTCTAGCTATGTATTTATTGCCATTTTATTTTTCATAGTTTTAATGTTCTTTTTATTAAATAAGTCTCTTTATATTTCATGTAAAAATGGCTTAGTGATGATGAACTCCTTTAGTTTTTCTTGCCTGGGAAGCTCTTTATCTGCCCTTCAATTCTAAATGATAGCTTTGCTAGGTAGAGCAGTCTTGGATGTAGGTCCTTGCTTTTCATGACTTTGAGTATTTTTTGCCAATCCCTTCTAGCCTGAAAAGTTTCCTCTGAGAAATCAGCTTACCATCTTATGGGAACACCCCTGTAGGTAACTAACTGCTTTTCTCTTGCTGCATTTACAATTCTCTCTTTATCGTTAACCTTTGACATTTTAATTCTAATGTGTCTTGGCGTGGGCCTCTTTGCATCCATCTTGTTGAGGACCCTCTGTGCTTCCTAGAATTGCATGTCTATTTCCTTCACCAAATTAGGGAAGTTTTCTGTCATTATTTTTTCAAACAGATTTCCAATGTCTTGCTCTTTCTCTTCTCCTTCTGGCACCCCTATGATGTGAATGTTAGACCTCTTGAAGTTGTCCCAGAGGCTCCTTACATTATCCTCTTTTTCTTTAGATTTTTTTCCTCTTGTTGTTCTGATTGGTTTTTTGCTTCCTTATGTTCCAAATCATTGATCTGGTTCACAGCTTCATTCACTCTACTGTTGTTTCCTTGCAAATTGTTCTTGATTACAATTAGTGTATCCTTTGTTTCTGACTGGATCCATTTTAAACTGTTGAGATACTCACTAAGTTCCTTGAGCACCCTTATAACCAGTATTTTGAACTCTGCATCTGATAGATTGCTTATCTCTCTTCTGTTTAGTTCTTTTTCTGGGACTTTGATCTGCTCTTTCATTTGGACTATGTTTCTTTGTCTTCTCATTTTCGCAGGCTCCCTGCGTTTGTTTCTATGTGTTAGGTAGAGCTGCTATGACTCCCTGTCATGGCAGTGTAGCCTAATGCAGTAGGTGTCCTGTAGGTTCCAGTGGCATAGCCTCCCCTATCACCCAAGCTGAGTACTCATGGTGCACCTTTCATGTGTGCTGAGTACACCTTCCTCTTATAGTTGAGCCCTGATTGCTTTTGGCAGGTCAATGGTAGGGATTAACTGGAGACACTCAGCTGCAAAGACTGGCTGTGACCACTGACTACCAACCTCTGTCCTCCGTGGAGGATCAGTTGCGCAGGGGCCAGGTGGTGATGCTCTGACATGGTCTGTAGTTGTCCACTGGGTATACAGGCTCTGGAATTTCCTGAGTGGTGAAAGTCACGGTCAGCCCCAACCTGTTTTCTGCCCAGGAACACCCTGCATGAGCAATAAGACAATCTGAGATGGCTGCTACTTGTTCTGGCCTTGGATATTCCCAGGCAAAGTCAAACTGTGAATCTAGGCTGGCTGCTGCTAGTGCTGGGCCTGTGTTCACTTAGCCAGAGGTATGGAGGCTGGGGGCTCACTGATGTTGGCTATTGCTTGTTTGATGGGATTTAGGAGTTGTAAAACATGAGCCAAGAGCAGCCATTCATATGGAAAAGTCAGGGTAACAGTTTGAATGGGCCCGTGAATTGGGTGGGAGGGATTCTCAGGGGATCTCCAGGGTGGGGCAAACAGTTAGCCAAATTGAAAGACAGAGTCTCAGATATGGCACCTGCCTGCCGGCTCTGTGGCTCTGGGAGAGAGGGGGCTCAGAAAGGGACAAGGGCCTCTGCTCACCTTTCTGTCTGAGAGAAAACTTTCCCCCAGCTCTTGCCTTGATGCCAGATACTTCAGTTCCTCCCCATATGCCACTGGTGCCTTTCAAGCTGCTACCCCCATGCTGAAGCTTAGAGGGAGTGAATATGAGTTCTTAAAGGGGAACTCCTTGGGACTCCAGAAATTTCTTCCACCAACTTAATCTCCATTGGTTTATGCAGCCAGAAGTTATGGGTATTTATCTTCATGGCCCTGGAACCCTGGGCTGGGGTCCTGTGTGGAGCTAGGACTTCTCATTCCCAAGATATCCCTCCTGAATGTTCATTCACCACATGTGGATGAGGGACCAGCCCATTCTGCATCTTCATCTCTCCTACCAGTCTGAATGGATGTGGTTTCTTTAATTCTGTAGTTGTCAGACATACATCCAACTCAATTTGTGACAATTCTGTGTGATAGTTGTTCTATATTTTAGTTGTAATTTTGAGGTAGTTGTGTGAGGAGGCAAACCATGTTTACCTATGCTGCTATCTTGAGTTATCATTTTTAAATAATATTACATATTCATGGTTAAGCTAACATTTATTCACTCAACAAAAACTTGTTAGTGCCTAGCGGAGCTGGAGGTTAGGGAATATAGCAGTGAATGAGGCAGGCAGAGAACTGCCCTTGTGACCACGCATGGAACAGCAAGAAACTGCTGATGTTTGAGCATTTCTGACCCACATTCCAGAATGTACAATTTAATAGATCAACCAAATAATTAAGTAGCAATCTATAAATTTTCAATCCCAGACTGTGGTAAGTGCTGTGAATGGAATAGATAGGGTTTGGGCATAGAGCATAATGGGAAACCTTATTGATGAAGCAGACGATGGTGGCCTCCCTGAGAAGGTTGTACTTCAGCTGAGCACTGAACGTAAGACTGAGCCAGATAGATAAAGAATAACAGAAGAACGTACCATAAGATGGTACTAAAATGAAAAAAAAAAAATACTTGCAGTCAGGAAGTGTTTGGCATATTCACAGGATTATCAGATGGTCAGATAAGATAGTGTGGAGAGAGATTTGTCATTTTTTAAATAAAATATGGACATTTAATTTTTTCATACTGATGTGAGCCTAGACCTGTGTAAGAGCCAAAGTATAGATGAAATATCCTCTTTCAGTCCCTGTTTGTCCTATGATTTTTGAGTTGAGGCTGCATAAAGGAGAGTTCACATGATATACTATTTTGTTCAATATTATAGTGGCATTTGCACTGTCCATTTTGCAGGATGGACAAACTACCAGTAGTTCTAATGGAAATGTGTAAATAATTTCTGTGAAGTAATACAATGTTGAAATGCCTGTATTCATTAAGACTGAACAAGAGTGAGTTTTGTATGCTCTTGGGAATGGACCAACGTCAAGCAGACCTACCTTTACTACCTAGACTTGCCTCAACCCTGCTCTGAGTCCCATAAGCTTTAATACGTTTAGAGATTCAAAAGTTGCCTCCTAAATTTGGTACAGAGCTCATTCACAAATCTTATTTCTAGCGGTCAGCCATATTATGTATGATTGGCACTGCAGGAAAATATATGAATGCCACATTATTTCTGTAGAATGTAGCCCTACATATAATCCACTAGTAATTACTGTCCCACACATTTTTAAGCAGCCAATTCTTTCCTGGAGGGATATATTTAGTAAACCAAATAAAATGAGAAATTCCTACTTAAGCTGAATGTTTTCAATAGCTTGAGTAAAGGAAGCAAAGTATTACTTTTATAACTCATTAGTTTGCTAGCTTAACCAAAAATACAGGAAATATATTGTCTAATAATGTAAAAAATATCAGGACATCATAGTTATTTTTCTGTTCTATGGAGAGTAAATTAATTTTAATTACTACATTTTCACACAGTGAATAACTATATCAACATGATACCATGAGCACAGAGGGTGCTTGGCAGTAGGGAAAGGAAAAAACTTCCTTGTAATTTCAAGGATAGTATTTTTTTTTAAATCAACTAATTTCAAGTTCAGCACTATTTTAAATTTATCATTTTACTGTTGAAAAATCAAATTAGCATAAACATTTATCATTTCACTCAATATAACTTTTAAGATAATATTCCTTTGTTAATCCTCTCTTCAATGTGGATTTCCATCATCACTTATAATAAACAATTTTTTCTTACTTATTTCTTAATGTATTTGTTTCAATCCTAATGAGATTAAGGAAACTAAACCAAGGGACCTGGGGAATAGCATAGTGACAGTCTCTTTGCTATGTTTTACTGTTGTATACAAACCAGCCATCTTGTTCCAAAGTCTGTCTCTGTGTCTGTGCTCTAAATTTGTGCACATGGCCCCATTTGCATTTCCAGGTCTTTCCATTCAGATCCAGAATGAAGACAGATTTATACTTAAATTATTCCTTCCATTTTCTACAGGGAAGTCAAAGTAAAAGGCAACTCTGTCGTCTTTCCATAAATGGCATCAGTTTAAATAAAGCAGTCTAGGTTCTGGCCGAGATGGAGACGTAGGTAAATACGTACCACTTCCTCGAACAACCAAAAAAGGAAAACAACCAATTTAAAAACAAAAACAACCAGAAATACTAGAAAATCAAACTGCATGGAGTTTGATCATGTGGAGGGTTATCATTGGGGAAAGGGAGGGAGAGAATGGGGGAACAGATACAGGGAATAAGAAGCATAAATGTTAGGTACAAAATAGACAAGGGGAGGTTAAGAACAGTATGGGGAGTGGAGAAGCAAAAGAACTTACAAGTACAACCCGTGGACATGAACTAAGATGGTGAATGGGAGATTGGGTGCACAGTGGAGGGAGATAAAGGAGAGGAAAACAATGGGACGACTGTAATTGCATAATTAATAAAATATACATAAAAATAATATAACCATATTGCCATTACAGTTTATGATATGTAGAAGACACTCAATAAAAAAATAAATCTTGTGGTTGATGTTATTGTTGTCATTACTAATGCAATGTATGTTTCCTTAGAATCCAACCCTTAAGTAGCCAGCAGTTTCAGTCTTATCAAAAATTGACACTTCCCTGCAGAACTTAAAGCCAATTTAAAGGTACAAATTTACAACTTGTAGATAACTACTTCTGGAGAGCGAATGCACAACAGTAATTATAGTCAACAATTCTGTATTGTAAACTGCAAAGATGCTCAGAACTCAAATCTTAACTGTTCTAAAAACTACAACAAAAAAGGAAATAATAAATATTTGACATGATAAAGTTATTAGCCATGTACTACTGTATTAATCATATTGCAAAATATAAATGGATGAAGCCAACATGTTCTGCACCTATACTTGCATAATATGTATGCCAATTGTATCTCATCAAAACAGCAAGCCAATTCAAGCAGGCAGTTTGGCTCCTATCTGAGAATAATGGAAATCCGTGGCCATAAGACATCATATACTCTTATCATTTTATTAACTTTTCAAAGACTTAAATTTTTTATTGGTTTCAGCATCTCTAAACAAATTAATAATTGTGATGTTATTTATTTTTTAAATTTGCTCAGAATGACTTATCCTTTTCTGATAGGTTTTAGTCAAATGATTTTTAAGGCATTAGAAAAAATGCCTAGGGATTAACATCTGTTTCTCTTGAAAGCGAAATTACTCATCCATCTGTGTATTCATAATAAAAAATGTTTGTTCTCTACTTGTATGAAACAGTGTTTGGAACTTTGTACGGAACACTCTGCTACTGTCCTCAAATTTCTCTCTAAGAAACTAATATGAACAATAAACAGCTTGGAGCATATTCATTGTGTTGTATTAAACATCTGATAGCACTGCAAGTAAAGTAAACTTTCTAGTGTGCAGTTAACCCTAAGGTCCTTATTATTCTCCACCAGAAGCACCTTTCGACTTCAGCAGTGTTAATTCCGATGCTGTCCATTGTCCATTGAGCACCTGAAAGATACATTTTTTTTTTATGTTGGAGAATAAAGGTCTCAAAAATTACCTAAAATTGCAATGAAGTGAAGTGGTACTATGTTAGAATTCTGGAATGTTGAGGCATCCTGAAATCATCTATCATAATCTGTCATGTGATGCATGCCCTCTCTCTGTGTCATCAGTTACGCCTATAATACACGTAGGGACAGGACACTGAATGCCTTGCAAGACAATGCACAAATCTCCTGTTAGGTAAGGTAGTGCTTATGTTCAAGTGACCTTATTTTACTTGATGTGGCTCCAAAGCACAAGAATAGTGATGCTGGTGATGCATATCTGCTAACGGGAAGCTGTAAAGTGCTTCTTTTAAATGAAAAGGTTAGTACAGTACTCACCTTTCTCAATAAGGTATTTTGAGAAAGATCACATTTGTGTAACTTTTATTACAGCACAGTATTATAATTGCTCTATTATTAGTTATTGTTAGTCTCTTACTATGCCTGATTTAGAAGTTAAATTTCATTATAGGTATGTAGGTACAGGGATAAAACATCATAT
The DNA here is from genome assembly GCA_004027475.1 of Anoura caudifer. Lineage (NCBI taxonomy): Eukaryota > Metazoa > Chordata > Mammalia > Chiroptera > Phyllostomidae > Anoura > Anoura caudifer. The sequence continues at coordinate 10,009 of PVKU01002943.1, forward strand.
ACATATTTAGGGTTCAGTACTATCCTCGGTTTCAGGGATCCACTCAGGGTTTTGGAACCCATCTCCTTTGGACAAGAGGGGGACTATGTCCTAACGCCTAACGATTCATCTGGAGACAAGGAAAACCGCTCAAAAGCTTTGTTTTTTCATTGACTATTAATGCTGCTCCCATGTCTTCAACACTTTAAGCAACTGTTCTTACCAAAAGGCTAGCAATCTTAAACAAGTTTATTTTTGCTACAAAATTTAATTAAATCAAAAAGCGATTTTCCTTGCTGGGCTAACAAATGAACCATCCAAAAACTTAACTTTAGTTGCAACTTTATTTTCTTTCTTTTCTTTTTTCTTTTCTTTCTTTTTTCTTTCTTTCTTTTTTGGAGGACAAATGCTGTTGTGATTAGATACTCCATTTTAAACTTCCTAATTTTTCTTAACTGTCACATTTCAGGAATATTGTGTCAAATACTTGGTCTACTAATGTTGATGTGTATTGTATATTTTTTTAGCACAACTACAGTCACTGAATAAAATACACAAAGCTTGACATCTAATCCGATAACAAAATAATCCATATTTCACTGTGCTTTAAACAAACAACATTCAGTATTCACTTTTTTTCCTTTGTTGTTTTGACATGACCAATATGCAGTGGTGCTAAAATAAATGTCACAGAGAGTCAACATATGTTCCACTGGAAACACTGTCAAGTTGTAACTGTGTCACTGCAGATGCAGCGCGACAAGGGCAGCATGAAGCAGGGAGTGCCATCTGCAGTCCCAGCCACCGCTGCTCAGCCCTGCCTTACGTGCAAGGCAGCTGTCAACAGTGCAGGAATGAATGACAAGGCTGTGCTCCAACAAAACTGAAATCCTGAGTTCGTGTCACTTTGCATCTTGAAATATTCTTCTGATTTTTTTAACACATAAAAATGTAAAAACTATTCTTAGCTCACAAGCTCTACAAAAAACAGGTGATGAATTAGATTTGTATTGTAAGCCATGGTTACATAATTCATCAAATGCAGGATTTGGCCTTGGGGAAATAGTTTTCTTGTTTAACTTTATTCCTGATCACACTATTTATAGTACATTTTCTGGAATCAAGTGTGATTGAAGAATAGAATAGTCTTCCTTCTCTACTGAAATATAATTGATATGACATTGTATTGATTTTGGTTGTACAGTATAATGAAGCAATATATGTATATTTTAAGTAATGATTGACACAATAAGTCTAGTTAACATCCATCAGAATATTCTTTTTAAGGAGATATTAATGAGTTCTAAGAGTTGTCATGTACACCAGAGTAGACTACAAAAATTTAGAATACAACAAACATACTTTACACATGGGCTACTGAAATCAGAAGATGCTGGTGGACTTTGTCCTGCCTCAGTATTTTCATTTTAAAAACCCAAGACCATTACATTAACTATAATTAGAGATTTTAGGTGGGCCAAAACATTATTTAAAGATTTCACTTATTTGGGAAAGAAGCCCAGGATAACCTCCAAACCTGGGTAATATGTTAACAGTGGCGTTTCACAAGACCAACCCTTCCCACATTTATTGGGCCTCTGGATGGATTTTCTAGGAATTGCCCCAGTTTTCATTCCTTATGTATGTTGTTCAGGGCATCAGAGGCAGCCCAGGAAGAACAGGACCGACAGGCTCTCCAGGTCCTCAGGGAGCGAAGGGTCCATCAGGCCTGCCAGGAAGCCCAGGAGTTCTAGGTCCAAAGGTACTTTAAAGTTTTGTTCTGGGGGGATGAGCAGCATTGACCATCCTTACTGGCTCTGTGTTCATTGGCTGGAACACAGGATGGTAAGATTAATAGCTTTTAAGGGAATTTCACTAATAATAAAAATACATTAGGAAAAAAGGAAAGTATGTGGTCGTGACATGTCCTTCTCCCGAGACAGCTACAGTGCATGTAATTTGCCAAAACGGCCCTCAATCCAGGACTGTAATGCTTTAAAAAATGCTCTTGGACTCATTTTTAAATTATTCCCCCTCTCTGTGTCATCCACCTTCTCCTCAAAGAGAAAAATCTTATTTACTTCCTGATACTTACTTTCTCAGATATACTTTCTATTTGTCTAAGCCTGACCAACCAGTTAGTCTCATAAGAGCGCAGATTATTTCTCAGAGTCGGAGGGACAGTAATGAAGTCTTGCATTAACATTCATTGCATAGAGTATTGTCACATGTCAATTGGCTTCCCAAACAAACTTCTCTTAGAAATATCTCAGTGCAGAATTGACCCAGACAACCAAGGTAATATTTTCAGTGTCTAAAGCTGTTTGATAAAAACCTACAATCAGACATTGGCCCCTTATCATGATTACCTCTTAATTTGATTTTCACAGTTCCACTTCTAAAGAATTTTCACACAGTCTAACCTATACAAGGTAAACTGAAAATGATGACTCACATGCTTACTGTTTATGGTTTGAACCTCCTATTAATGTTTATTCCATAACTATCCCTTTTCACTAAAACTCAGTGTAGCTGAGCAAATGCTAAAAGTGGGAAAAGAAACAGTGAGATCCCTACCTCTTATGTGTGAACCTGCAGTAAAAGAACCCATATTTGTCAAGTCCCTGCCCTGTATCTTTATCTCAAGACAGTGAATGATAATTTGCTGATCTGAAAGAATCTTTGGTCACAGAAAAATAAAATCACTCAAATAAAATACAATTTTTGTCACATATAAGCACCCCCTCACACGTACTCCACCCCCGCACCTTTCTCTCTATAGCCCCACAATCCGCCTCCTGTAGTTTTGTAAGAATCCTCTTCCCTCCTCTTTCCACACTTCAGAGTACACTTAAATTTTCTTTCCCCACTGCTACACTTCCATTTACTATAATCAAATATTACTTATGTGGAAACCACTGGCGGGGAGGATGACCATGCCGCATTTGATTTCCCCAGTGCCATGTTCTATGCCTGAGAACGGGCCTGTATTTGAGTTTCATTTGGGTTCTAAAGTCAAGGTCACCTTTCTTTTCCTGTCCTTAGGGTGAACAAGGGCTACCTGGTCAACCTGGAATTCAAGGTAAAAGGGGTCACCGAGGAGCACAAGGTGATCAAGGACCAGGTGGAGAGCCTGGCCTGAAAGGGCAACCTGTATGTACCAACTCAGAAATTCACTAAGCACTTATTCTGCAGACGAGAACGCCACCGCACGGTAATCACTGTCGTGTCTGCTCGCATTGCAGGGAGAACATGGTGTTCGAGGCTTGACAGGCTTCCAAGGATTTCCAGGCCCCAAAGTAAGTTTACATCATTTTCTGCTAGCCATCTAGCTAACCGGGGGGAAAAAAACATGTTGAAATACTAATACTTAGTCTCTGACTTGAGCTCTTCTTATTTTAATCTGAAAGTTTTCAGTTAGTGCAGAGTTATGCATTTGAGTTTTAAACCTGTTAATTATAAAACTTATGTAACCACATGTTTTTCTATCAACTTTATTGAATAATTTGCTTTTGTCTCTCCTTTTCATTTTTCCTTCCATCTACCCATCTCTCGCTCCCTTTGTCAATCCATTTCTGGCATATTTCAGAGTAAATTGCAGACCTGCGTACAATTACTCCAAAATGCTTCAGCATGGACATCATTAACTATCACATTCCATTCTTTAAAAGGCAATTCTGAGTGTGTTGACACAAGATTATTTCATTTGTGAAATGTTTCTACAGAGCTAAAGATTTGGTCTTTTCGGTTCTTTGCTGTGTTTCCAGGGTCCCGAGGGAGATGTTGGTGTTGTTGGAATATCAGGCCCTAAAGGCCCCGCTGGACAGAGAGTAAGTGTGAGGAAGTCCTTCCACCTGCCCAGGAATTAAGATTCTTTGCGGATTATAGGAATTGGAGTTAAGGACTGTAAAATTAATATACTCCAAATTAATGACTTAATAAAATGACTTTTAAGATAGAAAGTTACTGGAACACATTCAGAGGTTCTTAACCTTTTTCAGTTCAGATAATAGTTTGGTCAAAAGACCCCATGGACCACCCACACTTTCCAGTTCTCTCTTTAAAAACATAATCATCAGAATTCATGTGAACCCTGGATAATGTATTTATTAACTCACACTAGGAACCAAAACATAATGCAGTGTTATGCTATAAGCATTAGTATGACCATAGACCACCCCCATGCACCACCTGGAGGAGGCGTGCCTATGACCACAGAGCTCCTCAGACCACACTTTGAAAAATATTTCCTGATAGCTGTGTTTCCCCAGCTCAGGGGCGGGTATCCTCAGGGAGTGATGAGGAACTGCTTAAAGAGTTGCAAAGATCAGGGTCTGAAAAACTTCAGTTAGCTGTTTAGTGCCTGGAATTGCAAACCATAGAGAATATAAACAGGATAGATAAGCCACTAGTTGCTACTGCTTATTGGTTTGTTTGGGGTTATTTTTTGCTTTTAGGGTTTATGCTTTGTTTCTTAACCATAGGCTCTTAATTGATGAGATGACCTATAAAACTGAAAAGAAGAAACAAAGCTGTAAAACACCAAATAATGGTTCAGCTGTAGCAGTTGAGCACCTGCATGGCTTACAGCAGGCTGGGCCAGGGTGGAGAGGGTGGGCAGAGAGAGGAAGAAGGAGAGCGATTCAGATGCAGGGGAAAGGAATCATGAAGAAGAACTTTGCAACTGAAAACCACTGTCCTCTGCAGAAGTTTAAATGAAAAGTCAAACTTTTGAAATTCTATGCCTCTTCCCTAACTCTTACAATAAATTCTTTTCAATAATACAAAGAGCCATGTTGCCATGGGAAATGTTTATTTAAAGACCCCTCTCAACATTTCTTCAGGTGCAAATTTATTAGTTGTTTTTATGATTTCTGAAGAACCATGGAAAATTGGTGCTTTTATGTAAAGTCCAATTCTTGATTACCCATAAGTGGGTAATGTATGATAGGCTTCTCTATGATAAATATTGCTTTAAGTCTTTACATATATTAGGTTCCCCACTAATTAAAATCCATTCATTCTAATTTTATTAAGTTCTCAGTTAATTAACTTCTTTCTTGGTGTTATCAAAGAGAAGTTGGCTGCCTGCCTAGCATCTGTCTCAAGCAAAGTCTTACCAAGTGCTGGGTGTCTGTAGGCCAAACTCTGAGCCGATATTGCTTTGCAGCTCCGGAAACTTGATCAGCTCACCAATAGTCAAGTTCAGATAACTATCTCATAAATGCTAGTTTATTAGTATGGATATTTCTTTGGTAAGTCATCACAGAGTCAAGTGGAAAGTCTTGATAGGCTAATATTTAGCAGAAGACGGTCAGTACTGGTTTACAGTTTGTGTCCCTTATATCATTTAATTCCCATAAAAGCCTTGTGAGAGGTGCTCTTATCCCCACTTCTCAGGTGGGGAAACTAAGTCTGCGGCTCAAGGTCACATATGGTTCTTATATATAGGAGGCAGAATTTGAATCCACAACTGATTTAGCAAATGATATGTTAGCAGGTTGCTTGCTAATTGCATAAATAACATATAGAACAGATAATAAGTGGCCTAGTGTCTAGTACTTGCTAATAATCAATAAATACTTGATCATTAAGTTCAATTAATTGAAGTATGAAATCTGGATTAATTGTCCTTTGTTTCAAATATACATTTAGAATTTAACTGGTACCAACCCTAGCATCTCATCTTTTGGACACACTTAGATAAACATAGACAGTTTTGGCTTTTTTGGCCTATTTTGTCAAGAGTCCATATATACCTCTCCATTCTTTTAACAAATAATTATTTCAGAGAGTTAGGTCACAGTCAAGTTTATTAGATTAAAGATTTCTTGACTTTTTTTCTGGTGATAAGCCAGTCAGTTGGATATATTTGATTAGGTTAAGAAATCAACTGTCTTGATTTGATATGAATTTTTGAGATTTGGGTACCATATTTACAAGTTATCACTTAAAGTCAATCTTTGTATTTTTATTAAATTCTATTAAATGTATTTGGAGTGACACTGGTTAATACAATTATATAAGTTTGAAGTGTACAGTTAGTTCCATAACACATCATTCATATATGGCATTGTGTGCTCATCACCCAAAATCTTCCATTAGATTACTTTTAGAGTATCAGATAATTTCTCTTATTCTAGGCCAACTTAATATTAACAATCTATCGATGTTCTATATGGCATCGTAATTATCTCAATTGATAGTGTTTTCTGTACCTTGGCAGAAGGTGGAAAAAGAGAAAGCTTGTTAGATATCTACATTTATGTGTTCCAGGTTAAGTGTGAATCAGAAAGTCTGAAATTTGCAGCCAGTGGAAGTGGAGGTTGAGGGAAAATAACTAAAATAGGTAGTTTGTATTCACTAAGAAATAATAGGTTCTCTATCTAGTTTGGGAGGAGTAGACCAAAGATCCAGCTTATTCAAGGTTATCATAATAATTATATAAAAACTTACAGTTTTAAAATTGTTTGTCACATGTAAATATCACAGTGGCCCTGTGAAATACTTTCACAGATGCAGACACTGAAGTTTCATCTGTTACATATGATGCCCTCTGGCTCTTTCTCACAGTTTCTCTCCATTCCATTCCACATGTCATTCAACCATCTGTTCCTTCAATATCTGTGATCTATGCAAAATTTTATCATTCTAGGTAGTCTCTTTATATAAAGTAATTGTATTTTTATATAATGGCACATATATAAAATGGCATTATTGAAGTTACCAATACATGGAATTGTAATGCTGATTTATCAGTTTGTAAGGAATTATACCAATGTAACTCTCCTCATAGGAAACTATAATAATATGTAGAATTGGGTCACATACTACAAATCAAAATCCCTATGATTTTGGCTAATACTGTAAGATTTTATAGTGAAAACTGAAATTACATAGGCATGGACTATTTTACCATTGTGCAAGACATTTTCTAGAATTTTTCTGAATTATATTGGCAATGAGAATGACTGTCTTTCTTTTACTCCAACAGGGAAACACTGGCCCCCTTGGCAGAGAAGGTATAACAGGCCCAACAGGTAGAACCGTAAGTTTGTCACAATACAGGTCATCTTTTCTTTAATCTTATTTCTACAGTAATCCACAAAGGATTACCCTGGATATTTGAAAAGCAAAGGGCAAAACAGATGTACATTTTTATCTGGAAAGTGATTCCTAAGAACGTAGAAATCACATGTAATTAGGAAAGTATGTACAGTGAGGTGGGCATTAAAACTGGAGTTGATGGAGGAAAATAGAACTGGAGTTGGGAAGAAGGGTTGGGTATCATAAGCATAATGATGATCGCTAAAGGAATAAAAGAATCAGTACTCTGAAGGAAAGAACATAGCAAAAGAAGAGCAGACAGCTGACATTTGAGTCTTTGAAAGTGCCCATGATAAAGGAAAAAAACAGTTGGTGGGAATTAGAAAACCAGAAAAGTACGAGGTTAAACCACATGAGTTTCAAGAAAGTGGTTGATAGCGATCCTAGAGAATAAGTTGCAGTAGAAGATAGAGCACAGATAAGATACTTAATAGTAGCTTTTCTCAAATTCTTACAACAAACCTTTGATGTAGGTATTATTTTTTATACTTAAGACATAAGGAAATAGATGAGTTTTATCAGTTATGTCGCTATTCAAGGTGATATAGCTAGTGAGTTGCATAGCTGATTTTTCTTATTTCAAGACCAGTGCTCTTTCCTCTGGGCAGGAAGCTGTGACAGTATGTGCCAGTGCCTTAAGAAATTTGGCAATGACGTAAGATAAAAATGAGACAGTGTTTGCGGGGGGAGGTTCTTGGGAGATTTTACTGTATTAATAGTAAAACTTGCAAGAGCAAGAGCACAGTAGAGAGAAGCAAATTGAGATTTGGAGAAGAAACATTTGTTATCTGCAGAGAATCAATATTTTCAAGCATTTGAAGTGTTAGACAAAGAGTTTTCAAACAGGGAGCGGGATGTCCCTATTTTATATTTACAGTGTTAAGTATAGCTGTTCTCTCTGCTAAAGTTAGGAGAATCCACCACCAAATTTGCTGGATTTTTAATTTTAAAATGTTAAATGTATGAGTTGATGTTTTTCCAGACTTCCAGCATTTACCACTCAGCTCTATAATCTAAATCGGAGATTATAAGTGAGAAAATTCTCATATTTCACTGGGTGATTCTTCAGCAAACTTGGGAACACATAGTGTTCTGATTGTGGAATTATTTACTCCTCTGTCAAAAATGTGAAATATTAATTGGCTGAAGAAAACATGATAAAGAAATGGCTCAATTAAATACCTATGTTTTGTTTATAAATGGTTCCTTAGGGCCCTTATAATATTTAGCATATACATTAAAATTTTTCTATATTCTATTTTTTTCTATTCCAAAAAGACACTTCTAAGAAAAGGTTATTATAAAAGAATAAGCATTTGACAATGGCCAAAACATTGTGAAAGAAAATGGTGGGGGATGAGAGACTTGCTTTTCTAAATCAGAAAACAGTATTTTAAAGTCATTGTAAATGCAACTATGTAGTACTACAAAGAAATGAACAAATTGATCAGTGTAATAGGCTAGAGCCCAGAGTTAGATCTCAGAATATATAGGAATGTAATTATAACAAAAGTGGTACATCAAAAGTGGGATAATTTTTGCTGCAAGTAGTAAGAACCCTGAGTCAAACTGCTTTCTCAGTGAGGAAATGTGTGTCACTTTATGAAGAGCCCCGGGGTAGGAAGAACCTCGGATTTGCTTAACTGAGTGAGTCCATGAGGTTATTCAAGGCCGGGCTGTTTCCATATCTCTACTCTGCCATCCTTATGCTGGCTTCATAATTACAGTTACCGCAGGATGGCTACCACTTCGCAGGAGTCATATACAGAAAAATGATCCAAAGTGAACAGTGATCTATCTTGGGAAATATAAAGCTTTTTTCAGAAGTCTCCCATTGTATTTTTTATGTCTGTGGACCAGGATTCAGCCACACACCGACTCCTACACCAGTGACAGCAACGGAGATCGATTTTCTTTTAGCCCTACCACCGTGTAGGAAACTGGAACCCTCTTTGACCCAAGTTTTTTAAAAATCCTAGGTGAACTTTTAAAGACTTTACTATAAAAAAAAAGTGAAACAATTAAAATCTTAAGAAAATGATCAAGAAAACTAAACCATAGCTTAACAATTGGGGAGACCTTTTATATAAAATAGGAACACTTCTATAAAACATTTATACAAAACAGGAATGGAATCATAGAAATGGAGATCACATAGGAGGTTATCAGTGGGGAGAAGGAAGGTGGAAAATGGGGGAAAAGGTATGGGATTAATAAGCATAAGTGGTAGGTACAAAATAGACAAGAGGATGTTAAGAACAGTATAGGAAATGGAGAAGCCAAAGAACTTACATGCATAACCCATGGACATGAACTAAGGGGGGGACTGATGAAAGGAAGAGGGGTATCGGGCAGAGGGGGGCAAAGGGGAAAACATTGGGATGACTGTAATAGTATAATCAATAAAATATACTTTTAAAAAAGAATCAAAAAATTAAAATAGGAAATTTTAAAACTATAAGTGAACAGAAAATATATATGAATACTTGAAAAAAATAATTTTATATGAAAACAGAGTCCATAAATAAAGTCAAAATAACATAGGGGTGGGTAAAAGTAGGTTTGCAGTTTGTATAAAAAATAATATAATAATTAATAAATAATAAGACAAGAATAAACTTTGTTTCACATATTGACAACTGTAAAGCTATTTTTCCCATCCTTGCATAAGTTAGGAAAAAGTAATTATAAAGCATACAACGTATAATAGGGTGATGTATAAAGAGCTCTTTTGAATTAGTATGAAAAAGATAGAAAACTCAGTAAAGAACGAATTCAAAAGGTCAATAGTTATTTGAAAAGTTGCTATCCTAACTATTAGAGAAATGCAAACTAAAATATTAACAACATATTATATTCAACCTTTCAGAAACGAATGTAGGAAGAATGGTACTCTCATTTATCACTAGTAGAAATGTGAATTGCAGCCTTTATGGAAAGATGTCTATTAAAATACACACATACACATATATGAGGTCTGTCTGGAAAAAATCCAACCATTGTTAATGTAATGAGAACAGTTGCATGACGTTGTAACCTAGCAGCCAAGGAGAGTGGACTGGAAGGCACATGTGTGAACAGTGATGACTTCACTGTACTAGTCAGTGGGATGGTAGATGCCATTGAGTGAGCCTGTGTACTGTGTGGCTGTCGCATTCAAAATGATTAACTGAGTAGAACAATGAATTGGCATCAAATTTTGAATTAAGCTTGGACATTCCTCCATGGAAACTATTCAGATGATTCAGAAGGCCGCAGCTATGGGCAACTGGTGATTGGCAGCTTCATCATGACAACGTACCCACTCATGCATCACATCTTGTGCACATCTTGGTGAAACATCAAATCACCCAGGTGACTCAGCCCCCCTACAGCCCAGATTTGGTGCCCTGGGACTTCTGGCTTTCCCGAAACTAAAATCACCTTTGAAAGGGAAGAGACTTCAGACCATTGATAAGATTCAGGAAATATGATAGGGCAGCTGATGGTGATGGGGAGAACTGTGTGAGGTTCCAAGGTGCCTACTTTGAAGGAGACTGAGGCATCACTGTCCTGTGTCCAATGTTTCTTGTATCTTGTATCTTCAATAACTGTCTCTGTTTTTCATGTTACATGGCTGGATACCTTCTGGACAGACCTCGTATACCCTTTGATCAAGGAGTTCCACTTAGAGGAATTTGTCCCATAGAAAAAAAACACTCAATATACTAAAGAAAGTTTACAGAGATTTTTTTTCACAACACTGTTTTTATTGGCAAAAAAGGCTTAAAATCACATGAATGCTCATATGTAGAAGAATCATGGAATAACTTGTGGTCTAACCAGTTTATGGAATATAATGCAGCTGTTCAAAAAGAATTAGTTTATTTAGTTTGGCTAACTTAAAGTTGTTCTATGGCATGTTGTTAAGTATGAAAGATCTGATGCATAGATGAGTATATAATATGATATCAATATTATAAACCATTAGCAGTCACCCTGTACATATGTAAATATATTTGTCAATATTTGATTAGAAAACAATATAACAAAAATACTCCATATTCTTTTCCACAGTGGCTACACCAGTCTGCATTCCCACCAACAGTGCACTAGGGTCCCCTTTTCTCCACATCCTCACCATCACTTGTTTGTTGACTTATTGATGGTAGCGATTCTGACAGGCATGAGGTGATATCTCATTGTGGTTTTTAATTTGCACCTCTCCAATTATTAGTGATGTTGAGCATTTTTCCATATGCCTATGGGCCATCTGCATGTCCTCTTTGGAGAACTGTCTATTCAGGTCCTTTACCCATTTTTTAATTGGATTGTTTGTCTTCCTGGCATGTATTAGTTCTTTTATAAAAATGGGACTACCTTCTGACCCATGATTCCACTTCTGGGAATATATCCTAAGAATCTTGAAACACCAATACCAAAAAAAAATCCACCCCTATGTTCATAGCAGCATTATTTGCAATAGCCAAGATCCAGAAACAGCCTAAGTGCCCATCAGTACATGAGTGGATAAAACAATTGTGGTACATTTACACAATGGAATACTATGCAAGAGTAAAAAAGAAGGAACTCTTAACCTTTTGCAATAGTATGGATGGACCTAGAGACTGTTGTGCTAAGTGAAATAAGCCAGTGAGTGAAGACATCTACCATATGATCTCACTTATATGTGGAATATAATAAACAAAATAACAAACAAAATAGAAACAGAAGCATAGATACATGGAACAGACTGACAGCTCTTGGAGGGGTGGGAGGGGCCACTGGATGAAGGAAGGTGAAGGAATTACCCAAAGAACATATATGCATGACCCATGGATGTAGACAACAATATGGGGATTGCCTGGGGGTGGGAGGGCTGGGTAGAGATGGGCAAAGTGAGAGAAAGCAGGGATAACTGCAATAACATAACAATAAAATATAATTTAAAAACAGAATAAAGTATAATAAGATATGTACCAGCCTGTTAGCTCTGGGTTGGAGGTGGTAAGAGTATAAAAAAATTCTGTAAAGAGATCTTCAAAATCAGTTTTTAAAAGTTAACAGCCTAGTCTTAAATGGGCTTAGAGACAAGATAGGAAACACAGAAGTAATATAAATGTTGAGTAAACAATGAGGTAGTATTTTTGGCTTGGAAGATTAACAAAGAATGATAGTACATGCACACTTCAGAAGAAATATGCCCTCCCATTTGTTGTAGTGTGCATGCAATTTCAAACAACCATTGAAAATAACTTCTATCAGAATTTTGTAAAGTACAAAGTATTTATCAAAGTATTATTTATCATGAAAAAATTAGAAAAAATCTAATAGGAAATTCAACAAATATTATAATAGTTTATTAAATACCAGACAAGCATTATAATTATAAGAGGAATGTGGATTGATATGGAAGAACATGCATATTACATTGTGAACAATAGATACAGATTACAGAAAAGGTAAATAGTATTATCTCATTTTTTTACTAAAACTTGCATCTCTAATTTTCACAAGGAAGAACACAAAAATATTAACAGTTTAAAAGCAATAAGTCCACCCAACAACAGCAGAATACACATTCTCTTCAAGTGCACATGAAACAGTCACCGTAACAGATCATATTCTGGGTCATGAAACAAATTTTATTAAACTTAAAGAACTGAAGTCTAAGATGTGTTCTCTGGCATAATGGAACTAAACTAAAAATCTATAAACCAGAAACATAATATGAAAATCTTCAAACACTTAAAAAATAAACCACACATGTCTAAATAATCTATGTATCAAAGAGGATGTTTGAAAGAAAGAAAATATTTTGAGCTGAATGAAATGTATATAACTTATCAAAATTCGTGGGATATAGATTAGAAGGAGGAATAGAATGCAAAGATGATAAAGGAGGAAATGTCCCTTGAGACCAGGTTTTCAAAGGTCGAAGAAAACAAATATCAGAAGAACTCAACCTGTAATTCCTTTCTAAATTGTTTTGTGTTGAATTGTCAGTTGGTTATTTTGAATTAATTGAATAAATAAGTAACTTGTTATCCCTGCCTCATGTTAAGGTGGAGCTAGGGATTTCGAAACAGAGAGCATGATGAATGAAAAGACTGTTTTTATTCTTGTTGTTGTTTTACTTAGGAAAGAAAAGTAGAATTTACATAAATTTACTAAACAAGTCTTGCTAGAATAAAAAAAGAAAAACAAATTATGTTTCCATTTAGAACATCAACTACAACTGATAAATAACTATTAATAACACTAACATAACTTTTTGTTTTCCTTTTAGGGACCCAGAGGTGAAAAAGGCTTTAGAGGTGAAACTGTAAGTTTAACTAAATTTGTGGTTATACTATCACTTGTCGCTAAGCTGTAAGCTTCATGAAAGCAGGGACCTTGATTTGTTCATTATGTGTCTAGTACCTGTGGAATAAAAATAAAGTTACATTTTTCAGGAAGTATATAGTAGTGAAACCCGATAAAGCCTAAACATATGTAAGAACCTGCCTGTCACATTCTTCTTGGATCCCTGCGTGAAGTGGAGTATTTGCCTTATCAGGCATCAGGAGAAGAGGTAGGAGCCTTCTTCACAAGGGCTGCAAGGGCACTGCCGAGCCACTTTAGGTGTATATATACCCATTATGGTATATATATACCCATTATGTCCAGTCAGAGCCAAGAGGGCTGCAGAGCAGAAGTGAATCATTGGTTGTAGGCAATATATTTCAACCAGTCGGAAACAGTGGTGAGTGGCGGGGCAAAAAGATACACGGACCTTTGGGGACCTACATGGCTCCTGCTGGCACTATCTCCTACTTTTCTGAATGTCAGTTCTTCTGATTTAAAGATGTTTTGTAAAGGGACCACTTGCCCAGCGGAGCCCTATTGAACTTTATAAAGCAGCAGCCACAAACAAGGCAGGCAGGGTGTGAAATGAGGGGCTAGACACCAAGAACAGAAGGCACATAAGAATAAACTTAGAGATAGCAGTAAAGTCTTGATTAAAAGGTTGTATGATTACACAGTGACAGTTGAGATTTTTGCTTTGCACTGTGGGGTATGCTTGAGATGCAGAACAAGTTCCAGTTATATTAATTAGCAGAAGAATGGAAATTATGTGCTTTCAGATAGCCTAAAAATCTCCAAAATGCATTAAAATAGATGTGTTTAATTTGCAAAAATACAGTCCTCACATTTTCTCAGCAGACTTACTAGACCAGGAGGCAAGGTAGTATGCACACAATGAATTCCTATTCCCCAGGAGGTGAGAGGGGAAGGGAAAGGAGGGAGGCGTGGGATTAGCCCATTTCCCAAACCTGTCTGTCTCAGCTGCCTCCCTGACCCACCCTCTCTGGATGGGGCATAAGTTGCCATCAGGAGGAGGAAACCTCAAATATCTGTGACAATGTCACAACCATTTCATGTGGAAAAAAAAAATTCATTGGCTCTGATGGATTACAAATCCAATGGATTATGCCAGCAATCTTACATTGCACTGGTAGAAACATGGCATCCAAAATAAAGCAGGTAGTGGGAACAGATAGGCCATCCCCAAAGGGGAATGTGGACAAAATTAAAGAACATTCAGAGGACGGCTCTCTTAGATTGGTGGTGTCTGAGACCCATGTTCCGAAAAATCCAGTTGAAATACCTGAAATATTTAGCCCCTGCCACACTGCAGCTTGATCATCCCTCTCCTAATTCTCTTTGTTCTCTCTTTAATGCCTGGCTTTTGCACTTGCTTTTTCTCATCAGTACCGTTTATTCCTGTGGTTCCCACTTGTCTTGAGGTTTCAGTTAAAAGATCATTTGTTCAGGGTGGTCTTGCTATTGTTTAAGCCTCTCCCTACTGCCACCTGGGGACTTAATACCTGGTACCCAGAACCCAGTATAATGCCTGGCAGCTCTTCTTCAGTTCTTTGCTTAACTGTCTACTTACCAGAGAGGATTTTCCTGGCCAGTCTGTAAATAGTGATACCCCACCTGCCTGAGGTTCCCTGTTTTTCCTTTACCTGTTTCCTTGCCACCTGACATGCTACATATGTTGTATTAGGGTTTTTTGCTTTTTGTATCTCCCCACAGTAGAATATAGCTTCCATGACACAAACATTTCATCTGTTTGTTTTAACACCGTGTCCCTAACACCTAAGGCAGTGCCTGTCTTATAGTGGGTATTTGATAAATATTTAACAAATTATTAGTAAAATAATTAGAGAAGTCTTGGGGTAATAATGGGACATGGTAGTTGTCATCAAATATTTGAAAGATTGTCTCAAGGAAGAAAGAGTATATGTGAGTAACTCTAGAAAATAAAATTTAAGTGGTTCATTTATTGCATTGAATTTTCAGTTTCTGTGCTTAGCTCTCTGAGAGATGGTGAATTTTGTAAAACCACATAATCCCCAGTCTGCAAAAGAACCTGGCACATAATATCACCAAGTAGGTACTTATTGACTAAATGTATGGAATGTTGAGGCCAATTTCTATAATATAATGAGCTGTCATATAATAATGAACTGCTTTAAAATAAGAGTTTTGTGAGATGGCAAGTATCTGTCAGTAGAAGCTTATATCTTCCGAGTTACTGGGCTAGTAGTATTCCTGCCCTGAGTAGGGAATTAAAATATGCCTTTAGAGTCTCTTTCAGCTGTAAGAGTTTGTGATTCTACGTAAAAAATAAATAAATAAATGAGCCCCTTATAAAAGAGGAGCAAATGCATAGGACATAAATAACAGTTCTTTAAAGCAGAAGTTAATTCTCATCAGCTCCAATGACTCGCCTGAATCCGCCCACTTCCCTCGCTCTTCATCCCGGGCACTTGCATCTAGATCGCCCTGACACCTCCCCTGGACTCCAGTCTTCACTTTGTTTCCTCCACTTGCCCCGCTGCAGTCCATTCTCTACTTAGCAAGCAGAGTAATACTGTGAGAGGGTAAGTCAGATCACATCACTCCTCTCTTTAAAACGTCCCTCTGTCTCCTTCCTGCACTTAGAACCACATAGCAGGTAGAGTGATACTGTGAAAGCGTAAGTCAGATCACATCACTCCCCTCCTAAAATTTCCTTCTGCCTCCTTCTTGTACTTAAAGTAATGTCTAAGTTCTTCACTTGCCCTCCAGTGCCCAACATGAGCTAGCCCAGTTTACTTCTCCAGTCTCATGCACCACTTTCCCTTTGCCACCTGTGATGAAGGTCTTTCTTTCTTTGGAACATACCTTCCTTTTACCTAGAATATTCTTTCACCTCCTCTTCAAATGACCGGTTTTACCTTTTTATTCAGGTGTCTGCTCAAATACCACCTTAGAGAAGCCTTTCATGACCACCCCGTCCTGTTAGTCCTGGTCATTCTCTCTTTCACAATACCCAGTTTTGTTTTCTTCATAGCACTTAACACTAACTGAAATTATATATTTTCTGTCTCCTCTGCTAGAATTTAAACTTCATGAGAGCAGGGAACTTTGTCTGATACACCGGTTTTCAGTGTCCAGAACAGAACCTGCTAGGTAGTAGGCATTAGTTGAGAAGTGAATTGATTAATCAATGTGTATTATTCCCTAGAATTAAAAACTAAAATTAACAAGTATTTACAATTCTAGCCAGTAAAGTAGTATTTCCTGAATTAATATAGTTGTTAGTCTTTTGCTCTGTGGGTTACCATGGTCCTCTTCATAATTAAGGTATAAACTTCCAGTATCCAAGGAGGAGGTGAAAAATGGTAATTAGTGCAGACCATAAAATTAGTGCTGAATAAAAGGATTAATTGGCACATTAGTATTATTAGTTTATCCTGTTTTTATTATTGAATAACTGGCATTAAATGTGTTTTATCCTCCCTCTTCTTTTGATTCCTTTATAGTGTAAAGGGCTTTATAAAAGTAATCCTTTAATCCTTAGAGATCATCTGCAATTAACTTAATCCCAAAAAATGTACAAGTAAGCCTTTCTGCTTGCATTTTATAAAAAGGTTAACATTTTTACACTCCATTAAGACTTTTTCTGTAATTCTACAGGCTTTATTCATCTTATTTTTTAATTTTCCATGAAGCTAGTGTAAGAATTTAGAGAGCTGTGCTGTTCTTACCAAGTTTCATACCACCATGATTCAGTCCCTAGAAACAAAGAAGGTTGAATCTCATTGAACAACACATGGAAAGAACCCCCTTTAGCATAAGTTTGGGTTTCTTAATTAGGAAGATTCATTTTTTCTACAGTTTGACATCATAAACGGTAGTGTTGATCTCAAGTAGGTCCTCTTTACCACTGAGAGATCTGTTTCTGTCTTGCCATATATGAAAGAGTTCCTTTCCTTTCTATTCTATACCTGTTTCAGGTCTACCTGCCTATGTGCTATTTTAAAAATAAGTCCCTGGATTCATACATTTACACTAAATCAGTGATTTTCAACTGGTGTGCTGCAAGAGGCATGTTGGTGTGCCACAAGAATTTTTAAAACATGCAATACCTGACTATTTAGTCAGGGCCACTGACCTTTTTTCCATTAGATTGTCAAATAAAAAAAAATGACAACAGCCAACCCAATAGCTGTCTGGTATGAATGAATAAAAATTATACCTACACTTTTTGTCAGATTGGCAAAAAATATATTTTTTGGTGTGCTGCAGAATTTTTATAATTAGAGTATGTGTGGCTTGAGATGAAAAAGGTTGAAAATTTCTGCTCTAAATTGAGCCAGAGTTTTGTGATATTCTGAGGAATCTTCCAAGTAGGTAGTATGCAAAAGTCTCTACTCTCCCCCTACTTCAAAACTGTTGTGCTAATGACAGACTTGAAAGGTTACAAAAATCTCCTGGTTTCCATAAGGCCCCAAACACTTTTAGAACATGATTGAGTAATTTCTGAAGTAATTCACTGATTCCATCCTGCTTATATTACTGTCTAATAAATCTTATTTAATATTAACTAAACTCCCAATTCAACCCTCTAAACCAGTTGTTCTCAACCAAAAGCTATTTGGTCCCTGCCCCACAGGAGACATTGGAAATGTGTGGAGACATTTTTGGTTTTCGCAGCTGGGGAAAGGGAGAGTAGTTAGTGGAATCTAACACCAGGGGTGCTGCTATACCTCCTGTAATGCAAGCTTCTCGACTTGTAAAGGAGAAAAGGGAAGCTCTCTTTAACTACTGCAGCTTAAAAATTATGAGGCTAAATCATGAATGCATTTACATAAATGCAAAATCTAAATGCTCAGGTTAAGGACATGAATTGGTCATTATTTTCAAAATCTGATGATAAAATATATTATTTTTGGAGGATCATCAGTAAATTCTGGAATTAAGCAAGGGTCTGTTGTCAAAGGTGATGATGTGACTATAAGAAAAAAAAAAAAAACACTGTAACCATTCACATCGATTTGATTCCCTTTAGGAAATTAACATAGAAAATCATAGTTTTATTAGCCGCTTGTTGTAGTATCCAGAGAGGATGAATTACTTTTCTTTAGTGGCTCACTAGTGAGAGGAATAAAGAAAGCACTAATAAATGTTATATTGTTGGAATAATACTTTGTTGTATGTGGCTGATTGCCCCGTTCTGCGCAGCTGTTTTGCCAGGGTTGCCCTGCCCCGTCTTGTTTGGTTTGCAGTGTTTCCTCCGAGCGTGTTTGCGGTGATGTGACTTACTCTGGGAAACCAGCCGAAATGAGCTCAGTAAAATCAGCAGTGGAAGTAGTTTCTTCTTTCTATGATAGAGATTTCCCTTTCAAAGATCAGAGAGAAGATATGTATTTTGTATTGAATCATCAGCGAGATTTTTGAAAGTGTCAGAAGTATGCTAAGTGGGGTGAAATGTCAGCTGTTTATTTTTACCCTGTTGATCCAGAATAGGGAAGCATGCACAGCCAAATCTACTCTGAGCCTCTATATACTCAAAAGGCTGTCTCCAAAATAACTTTTCTGTAACTTATCATGCAGCTTCTGAGGTACACGTTTTAGACATTCTTTGCTGTAAATTATAATCATATATTATGCAAATTAAGAAATGTCCATCAGGCATGGTCTTGAAATATTCTACCCTTTTTATATTACTGTGTGTTGTTTGTTCAAGTTGTCACAATATATTTAGAATCAACAACTTTGGCAATAAAACATGTTTAATACATGTGAAGCATAGCATCAAATTTGTTCAAAACTCAGTGGAAGATAAATTTTGCTTTTCCATCTTTCAACTATAACATTCAGTTGGCCATCAATTAAATCAAATTTTGAGTAGACATTCTTTTTTAATTTTATTGAGGTAACATTGGTTAATAACATTATATAAATTTCAAGTATACAATATTATAATTCAATACCTGTATACTCTACTGCATGATCATCCCAAAAAGTCTAGTTTCCATCTGTTCCATTTGACCCCCTTTACCCATTTCGCCCTCCTCCCTCCCCATTCTCTTCTGGTAACCACCATTCTGTTGTAATTACTGTTGTATTATTTTGGAAAATCTCAATATAACTTTTCACATTTTACTATACATACTTAACTATTCTAATTTCTAAATTATTACTAGTTAATTTTAATATTATTCATTCATTCAATAACAGTTTTTGAACACCTACTGTGTATTAGGCACTATTCTTGTTCCAGAAAATAAAGATGACTAACTCACTTTCAAGGGTCCCTAGGGACTTCCCAATGTATTGTGGAATGCAGAAGTGGTTAGCTGAGCAAGAGGGAGGTGATGTGGGGGTAGGCAGGGTAGGTATAGAGTTTTATACCTACCTTGGAATGGGAGTGGAAGAGGAATGGGAGTTAAACAGATAGAAAATGTAAGAAGGAATATTCTTAGTGAGGAAACAGCACATGCAAGAGAATCCATGTGAAAAGCTTGGAACATTCAGGGATCTGTAAGTAGTTGGTTATAGATGGCGTGTCAATGTGTTGAGGGTAGCGAGTGGAAGTGAGATCCAGATTTTGGAGCGAGGCAGAGGTATGCATTATCTTAAAACATACTTTTGCATCTAGTTGACATGAATTTTCATCCTAGCTGCCCCTTATTTGTGTTTACTTAGCTACTCTCTTTTCTTGATTGTGAATGAAAAGCAAGCACAAAACTTGGCATCCAATGAGTTATCGATAAATAAGAGCACAACTTGGAGTATAGTGAGTTCTTAGTAAATGGTAGCTATCCCTATTAAGAAGTTCATGCTCTATTATCTAAGCAATAAAGAGCCATTGAATGATTTTAACTAAATAGTTAGAGAATTAGGTTTCCATTTTATAAGTAGAATATAGTTAGCGTGGTAGAGAAACTAAGGCAAGCAGGGAGTCAGATTGCAAGCCCAGGCAAAACACGATGTCTTCACTAGGGCAGCTTTAACAAGTTGCTATCAACTGGATGGCTTCAACGACATGTATTTCTCACAGTTCTGTAGGCTGGGAGGTCCAAAATCAAGGAGCCGTCAGAATGGATGTCTGCTGAGGGTCCTCTTCCTGGTTTTTAGAAGGCCACCTTCTGGCTATATCCTTACATGGTGTGGGGAGAGAGATCATCTCTCTCACATGTCTTCTTATAAGACTGCTACCATTCACAAGGGCTCCACATAATCTAATTTCCTTACACAGGCCTCACCTCCAGATATCATCGATTTGGGGATTAGAACTTCAGTATATGAATTTGGGGAAAACATTCAATTCACAGCACATGATTAACATAAAACTAAGACAGTTGCTGTAAGAATGGATAAGCAGTATTTTGGAGAGATTTGGAGGTGAAATTAATAGTAGTTGATAACCAAATTATAGGTGGATGTGGAAGAAAAAAGAAACATCTAAGAACACTGAAGTTTTTGTTTGACAATTAGGTGAGTGGTAGATAAAAATAACAAGAAAAACACAGACAATGTTAACATTTTTAAATGTTACATTTGTAATGGTTTATTAAAGTGAATAAATTCAGTTCCTAACAGTAATAATACATGAAAATAAATATCCAGCTTGTTCATGAATATGGGTGAAAACTCAATGCAAGAGCATATAACTTCAAATTACTGAAACAACTTTGTATCTTAAGACTTGCCGCGCACCAAAAGGCAGTGACAGAGGTTGGGCCTTTGTTGTCTTGTTTACACCGTCCAGAGGCACAATGTTTACATGCTGTGCTGTGTCTCCGTTTCTTCTAGGGTCCCCAAGGGCCAAGGGGTCAGCCAGGGCCTCCAGTGAGTTTATTTATATTTATATCTGTTTATCATTGATGCTTACATGTTTACCTGGCTTCAGATACCTATTAAATAAAAACTTTTAAAATCTGTTATGTTATAGGGTCCACCTGGAGCACCAGGCCCAAGGGTAAGTTTTTTGTTGTGTTTATCTCAATATATCATGCTAACTTTTTAAAACTTCCTAGGTGCCCCTCTTGCCTACCTCTGCTCTTTTTGCTAATCTGGTGTAGAACCCAGCTAGAATAACTTCAAGTCCAAGCCCCAGATTTCTTGTGTGTGAAATGGAAACTTTTAAATAAAAAGTAAAGCACTCGGTACAGTGCCTGACATAGTAACTGGTCAAAAAATACTAACTGCCTCCAGTTCTTCATATTTCTGGGTCTTAGCTCTTCATTTTTAAATGTCCTTTTTTGCCAACCAGAATTATCCACTTTTTAAGCTTTACATGAATCTTTCTTAGTTGCTGGTCTCTATAGAAGCCCTCAGACTTCTTATGTATTTGCTCTTTATCTATTACAACCCAAAGCTTGCTACCCTTATCTTTGAGGCAATGCTTCTATTGCTTCATTATCAGCTGTTATCCTGGCCTCCAGTGTTCCAAGCTCAGTTTCCCTTGTACTTTGCATCCATTTTATGTTCCTCACCCACGCCCCACCCCACTCCTACAGCATCCTGGTCAAATATAACGGTTCTTGGTTAGATTTCGTGCATAAAAGAGATTCACTGTTGGCTTCACTGTCCCAAACAAAGGCCAGTTCAGTGCCTTCCAAGCCTTACTTATTTCCACAAGCTGCTGTAGTGTCATTTGGGCCTTGGGCAGTTCTAGTTGGTGGATCACCGTGGCCTACTCTCAGAAGGTCAGGAACTCTTCATGCTTCTCAGCTTTTCATCAGGATAGGGAATAACTTTCAAGCAAAGTGCCAAAAGGAAGATTGTCTCCTTGGAAATGTGAGATTTATTGATCTATGATTTTTAAAAATCACTTCCCCTTTTTGTCCACCTGACTAATGGGGATTGAAACCTTCCTTGGAGGAAGTGATAAAGACAAACATCAATGCAACTGTTTGTCTTTAAATCTTTAAATTGCTCTCAACCTCTCTGTTCTTCTTTCTTCCCTGGGTCCCCACAATCCATGGGTCACTAATACCCTCATCAGTTGCCTTTCTGCCTTATGACTTTGATATAGCCATCATAGCTGCCTTCCTAAGAAAGAACCAGTTCTAAAAGATCATACATCAATGGCAAATTAGAGGTATTTAGTGAAAATTTCACATTGAAGTAACCAAACTTTGGGGAAAAATATTCCTGTCTCACTTGGGAAATGTTCATATGTGTTTCTATACAGCTGAAATGAAGTGGGGCACATGGAAGGTATTTTGCTCTGAACACAATGTGAATAAGAACATATACTTTGAGAAATTACTAGGAGGATTAAATGAGAAAATATATGTGCTTGCCAGATTATAGCTGCTCCAGTAGTACTGGTTTTGTTGTTTCCCTCTCTTTCTCTCCTTTCCATCCTCCCTCCCTTGGCCCACATGACACCTGGCTTCCTTACGCTGCCCTTGCAGCGCTTCAGAGTGCGCCGCAGGGATGGTGTCACACAGCCTTGAGAAAAGACTTGCAGCGCAAAAGTGTAAATGACAGAATATGCCTACATGGTATTTCTGAACTCAATCTATGGTCACATCTTCTATGAAACTCTTCTTAATTTTGACCCCTTATCACACTGCCAGAGAGAACTGATCATTTCCCTTTTCTTCATTTATACTCATTTATTTTCATGCCAGTTTTCTCTACTAGATTGTGAACTCTCTGATGGTAGGGACTATTTTTTTTTATTTTCCATTCAAGCTCCTCATAAGTGCCTATTAAATGAATAAATAAATAACTAAATACAAAAAAAAAAGCAAGCTACATCTCTTAGAAAATTTCAGTGGGAATCTTCCAAACTAGAAGACTTTGCTTGGAGGGAAATTAAAGATAGAAGTTGTCTTAATCATTATTTAGTAATTAGTTCAGACTTTTACATGACTTATTAGTGGATCATGAGACCAATTCAATGATATGATTTAGCATGTTTTAATGAAATAGAATAGGAAAAATATGAGGAGTGACTATTTAATAGTACAGGGTTTCTTTTAGAGTTGATAAGAATGTGCTGAAATTAAATAATGGTAATTTTTGCATTGCATGGTGACTCTACCAAAAGCAACTGAATTGGATACTTTAAAGTGGCTGAAATGATGTTTCCTATATTTAAACTAAAGTAGCATATAACAGATTGAATACAGAAGCAAATAAGAGACATTAATCGAGACATTAAAGAGATGTACCAAGTGTGAAACAGTACCACTCTTATCACATTATTTCTGTTTTGGAAAATTCAATTAACTAGAGGGGAGGCAAGAGGGAAATAACATGGGAAAGAAGGGAAAGGGTCATAAATGAATATGTATAAAGGGCCCATGAACAAAACTAAAGGAGGGTGGGATTGAGGGTGGGAGGTGGGGGTGGGTAGGATGGGGGAAAGTGGTGGTAGGAAAATGGAGACAGGTCTATTCAAACATCAGTAAAAGAAATGTTTTTAAATATTTTATATTCACATAATAGAGTTATTATCTTAAAGTAGTTAATATAAATAGTTTTAAAATTTGTTTTAATTTCTACTATGTTAAATATCAAACGTTATAACTTAGATAAATGAAAGTTGTTTAGAGTCCTTAATAATTTTTAAAAGTGCAAAAGGATTCTAATTGCACAAAGTCCGAGAACTACTCTACTAGGTTTTGTAAGATTAAAGCCCTATTTGCAAACCAACTGGAAAATATGAAGGTGACTATTATTTAGTACTTAATTCAGTTGCCTGTGTTTAGTGGCAATATTTTTGTATGACTCACATCCAAAATCTCCCCATTCACATAGACATGGGGATCAGAATTATTTAACCTGCCCAGAACTTTTTAGGCTAACACTTTCTGCTTCTTGTACAGGCCCTGCTTGTCTATCTAATGGCCTGTGTGCGAGGCTGTTACCTCTGCCTGGAAAGCCCTCCCACCCCTTCTTGTAGTGATTCGTATTTGTTCTTTATATCTCAGCTCAGGCATCATGACTTAGGGAAGCCCTCCCTGATCTATCCCTTGCAAACCTCTTATATCTTCCAGAGCTGATTCAGATGCCTCCTTTCTCTCACAGGTTCACGTAGTTTTCATTAATGGCACAAATCACAATTTTTTATTATGTATTTTTGAGTTGATTTGGTTAATGCCTTTCTCTCTGTTTAAACTTCAGCTCCACAAGAAATGCTTCTTTTTTGCTTACCATTCTATCCTCAATTTGTATCATAGTGTTTGGCAGTATATATATATATATTATATATATATATTTTATATATATATACATATACTCACACACACACACAGAGAATGAGTCAATTATTTTCCAATATGAAAACCACACATTGAGGCAAGGTAAAATCTATTTTATTGATTGTCCCATCATTTTAAATAGTTTTTCAAATTACCAACCATAAGCTATGAAAGATCTGTTGAAAAGTTTCTATTATATAGACCTCTAAGTAAAAAGATTATTAGCAATACAATTATTCTGAAAGAAATTAGATTGCTTGAACTGCTTACACAGATGCAGTTTCTCAGAGCTTTCTCCCAACACATGCTTCCTAGTTTCCAAGTTTCTTTGAAAAAACTAAAATACAGAAATACTTTTACTAATGGTTATATGAGTCTTTTCTCTAAAAATATCTCTTATTAAATGCAGGAGGAGATTGGATTTATACTGTATTATTTCTTTTGGGACTAATGTTACATTTTCCAACTTTAGAAATTGTTTTTAAGACCACAGAAGTATCAGATTAAACTAATGTGACTACCTCAAGACAGTAGTATTTTATTCTATTTTCCTTCCATGAATGTAACTTAAAAATTATTACAGTTATTTATTCTCCACTTTGCAATTTATTAACTGAGGGGATCATATTTCGTTCTTCTTCCATTTGAGTAACTTTTGGTGTGTTTTCACACAGCAGAGACAAATAGTTTTTCATTTGCGGGCTCTAGACTTTGGTCCTGTTTTAATTAGGAGACCTTTGAAAGTTGGATGAAGGCAGCGTATTGTCCTTTCAGATAGCCAGGCAATATGTGCAGGATCTGTCCAACCGTAAGAGGGACCAGCCGCTTTCAGATAATAAGTCTAGTATACTTTTAACAGCAGAGCTTTCAGAATTTATAGCTTTTACTTTAGAGCACTCAGTGTTGATCTTATTGCTGATCTCAAATGGTTTTGTTTTACACAGAAACAAATGGATATCAATGCTGCTATTCAAGCCTTGATTGAATCACATGCTGCCCTACAGATGGAGGTAATATATCTGGTTTTGTTTACATTGGCAGTCTCAATATACAAATTAAGCAGAAATTTTCTTTGGAGGCCAAAATGTAGCTTTATCTCAAATATTATATTTAAAACAGATTTAAAGGAATGAAACCATTTTAAGGACAAAATAAATGATTTTAATAAACAGAAATATGTACATAGGATATTGTTAAAGAATGCATTTAAAACAAAAATGTCATATCGCTAAAAGGATTTCTTAATAAGGAACTTGGTCCTGTAGAAGAAAATAATTAAATGAAGTTGGCCACTTCTTAAAATGAGACCTATCATCACTACTTATTTTTCTTATTTAAACTCTGATTATTCAATGTAGGACTTTCAAAAACATTATGAAGTAGGCATAGTAATTATTAAGTTTTATGCCACTTTGAAAACTAGACTTTGAGAGTGAATTTAATCTCTATCCAGAATCAAAATTGATCAAACTCACACGTATGTTTATGTATGCATATCAGCTGCTTTTCACACCCTACTCCCCATCATTGCGCACAATAGGAATGCATTCTTTTCTACCTTGATCCACGTTGATCATTAGAGTTCCTATCATTGATGGTTGCTCTATGCATTTTTGCTAATATGATTTTTATGATGACTTGGCAGAGCTACCAGAATACTGAAGTGACTTTAATTGACTACAGTGCAGAGATATTCAAAACCCTGAACTACCTTAGCAATCTATTGCACAGCATCAAGAATCCTCTTGGCACACGAGATAACCCAGCACGAATCTGCAAAGATTTGCTTAACTGTGAACACAAAGTATCTGATGGTAAGTTCTTGGTTTCCGCTAACTCTGATGTGTAATTTCATTTCATCATTTCAGTGTGTTTGAGATTTGCAGTATATTCATTCCAAATAGTAATTATTTTGATAAAACCCTGGCCAAATTCATTTTAATGTCCATTTTAAGAACTAAAGACTCTCTGTGGGAGACATGCTTCTGATGCAAACTATCTTTTCCTAAAGGTTTACATTACAAAGGTCTTCTACTGCACACCCTTATTGATCCCTAAGTTCCCGCCCCTTGCTATATCACTTGCTTATACTTTGGTCTTGAGATGTATCATATTCATATTAAAATTAAAATAAGAAGGGAGGACTTTTGGGTTGAGTGGACCACCTGTCAGTACTACCAAAGTTGGCAATATAAAGAAAGATATCATAGAACTCCCTCCACATATCTCCTAAAATTATAGTTTTTACACAAACTGGAATTTAAAATTTCATTTCATGATCAGTGATTATGAAAATGGAGTGGTTTGTTACTCTTGGAATTTTCTCATCTCTAAAGAGTACTCTAATTAATACTCATTAACTAGAGGCACAAAAGTAAATTTAGAGACCCGGCTGGTGTGGCTCAGTAGATTGAGCACCAGGCTGTGAACCAAAGAATCACCAGTTTGATTCCCAGTTAGGGCACGTACTTGGGTTGTAGGCCAGGTCCCAGTAGGGGGCATGGGAGAGGCAAGTACACATTGATATTTCTCTCCCTCTCTTCCTCCTTTCCCCTCTGTCGAAAAATAAAATAAATAAAATCTTAAAAATAAATAAATAAATTTAGAGTGGAACCATCAAGTAAAAGTTTTAAAAGGAGTGGAGTAGTCATCATTATCTGATAATAAGTAGGAGAAATTCTGTCTGCTACAATATGTCATTTAATTTTAATTTTTTGGTCAGCTGTGCAATCAATATTAGTAATCATCATTTTTTGCTAAAAACTAGTCCCAACACAATGACACATAAGCTAATTTCAAAAAAACTGTTATATTATTCAGTAGGGTAAATAGTAGTCCATATATTATTTTATGTATACGTACATACCATGTACATACACACACATTCTTGTCAAATAATCTACTTCCATTCTGAAGGTACAATGAAAATATTAATTTTATTTATGTTAACAAAATGCTTACCTTCTATACATATTTTATGCCCTAGATTACCATAAAAACTAAAATAATATTTACAGTCACAGCTGTCCATAGTAATACTGATTCTTTCACATATTTGTGGGCATAAAAATGCAATTCTGTGGACTTGAAATGAACAAAGACATTGTAAGACATACAGATTAATGAACTCTGATTCAAGGTCTGCCTTCCTACCAGGAGAAATAGCTAATTGGTGTGGATTGCAAGGTATAAGAAAAGTCTTTATGTCCAAAAGTACTTTTATTACTGGGAGGTGGTAAGTGCTATAGAGAAACACAGAACAGCAGGGAAGAGAGATGTGATAGAAAGTGGAACGGGGTGAAGTTTTAAAGAGAGTAGTTAGATAAGGCATCTCTGAGAAAGTGACATTTGAGCAATGCCAAAGGAGGCATGGGGACAAGCTACAGGAAATTGGGCAAAAACGTTTCTGGGCAGGAAGAACAAATGCAAAAGTACTGGGCCTGAGAGTGTACTTAGCATGCTCTACCATTAGGAAGAAGGCCAAAGTGACTGGAAGAGGGTGCGCAAGGGAGAGAATAGTAGGAGATGGAGTCAAAAGGACATCAAGCCACCAGGTTATATGGACTACTCCAGGGACTCCAGCTTCTGCTTCAAATAAGATGAGAAGCTATTGGATGTTTTTGAGCAAGGAATAACATGATTTGACTTAGATTTTTAAAATATTTCTGTGGCCAGTACAGTGCAGACATAGTCCAGACAAGGGCAGAAGCAACTGCTGAGAAAGCTACTGAAACAGTCTGGGTAAAAGATGATGCTGGATAGGACTAGAATTAGTAGCAGGGGAAGTGATAAGAAATGGTCAAATCTTTGGATACACTTTGAGTAGAGCCAGCAGTTTTTGTTGATAATTTGCATGTGGGTTGTTAAACTAAAATAAAAGACCCAAGCGAAAGGCAACAAATGTTTATGCATTTGAGATCCAAAAGAATAGCACTTTTGGATCTTTAGGAAAGCACTGATTCAGGCTGAAACCCAAATAGTGTTCCAGTTAGGGAGTGAAGGCAAGGGGTTTTTATAAGGAAGGAAAGGGGAACAATTATGCGTAAAAAGGAATGAATTTCTGTTGATGTTAATATGTCAAGGAAGGAAATTCTATAGGTGCAAATAAGCTAAATTATTTAGCTGTACAGGGTGGTGCTACTTCTAAAGAATGTCTTTAGAATGTCATTTTCAGTTTGGTAGTCATAATCCTGCTTTCCTATGAGCTTTGTAAAGAGTTTTTGGAATACAGTGCTAGTTTGGCCCAATTCAAAGGTTATTTTGCCCAGTTTAAACCTAAAAAGTAGGTTAATTTTAAAAAAGAGAAGTCTAAATACTTTGCCCCCCAGTGTTTAGAGACCTGGGAGATGAGGGGGAACTGGCAAAGAAAACTAAGATGAATGCAGAGTGATGAAAATGCTTTGCCCGCAGAGGAGGGGATCAACTGGGCTAATGTCAGGAAAGGTGAAGACTGAGAAAGGCTACTGGATTTAACAGTGTGAAGATCTTTGATGACCTTCATAAGAGTGCTTTAGCGAATGGTAGGAGTTAAAACCCTGCTAGATTTTGAGATAAAACAGTGGGGCCAGAGAGTTTCCACTTCCAGCAACGAAGCAGGTAGCTCAAATTACCTGGCTGATAACCCCAGTCTAACCATAAGCAAACTCGTATAAACCCAACTGAGAAACATTCTACCAAATACCTGAATAGTGCTCTTCAAAGGTGCCAAAATCATGGAAAACCATGAAAGAGTGAGAAGCAGTCGCATATTGGAAAGGACTAAGGAAACATGGTCAGTATGTACTGTGATGACATCCTGGATTGGATACGGAAGAGAAAAGAACATTGGTGGAAAACTGGTAAAATTTGATTAGAGTCTTCAGTTTATTTAAAAGTAGAGTCTTAAGGTCAATTTCTTAGTTTTGATGAATGTATCATGGCTTCATAATATGTGAATTTTGGTGGAAGAGGGATAAGGTGGCATAAGGGGAAGTTCTGTGTTATTTTGGTAATATTTATGTGAATCTAAAATATTTTAAAATAAAATGTTTAACACAAAACAAAAGTGAAATTTAAAAAACAAAATTATTTTGTAAAGAAAAATATTGCCTGGCTAATTTTATTTTTAAAAGTCAATTGAAAGGCTTTAAATAACTAACAAAGTAGTGAAGAATTTTCAAGGCAAATTTTTAAAATTTTAAACAAATTTTATTAAATTTATTGGGGTAACATTCATTAATAAAATTACATAGGTCGCAAGTGTACAATTCTATGATACATCACCTATATATTGCCTTGTGTGCCCACCACCCAAAAAGTCAAATCTCCTTCTGTCACCATCTATTTGACCCCCTTTACAACCTCCCCCCACCCACCTCTCCACCTCCCTTTCTCTCTGGTAACCACCACACTGTTGTTACCTGTGTCAATGAGTTTTTGTCTATCTGGTTTGTTTTTTGTTGCTTTCAATTTTATATCCCACATATGAGTTAAAGCATATGGTTCTTGACTTTGCCATCTGATTTATTTTTCTTAGCATCATATTCTCAGGGTCCATCCATGTTGTCACAAATGGCAGTATTTCCTCTTATGCCTGAGTAGTACTACACTGTGTACACAGGGTGGAGCAAAAGTGGGTTTCCAGTTGTGAGTATGCAAAACACAGAGTTTTATTCTTGTATTATTATTTATTAATTATTGTATTATTTTCCATACAAACAACTGAAAACCTGCTTTTGCTGCATCCTGTATGTGTACCACACCTTCTTTATCTAATCATCTACCAAAGACACTTTGGTTGTTTTCATGCCTTGTCAAGCCAGATTTTTAAGAAGACAGCAGAGAGGTGAACACAACAGTTAGAGCTACTTTTTCACAGATGTGTTCAGAAATGGAGTAGTGCTTTTGGTGGCTTCATAAGGCTAAGGGTCAAAAGTAGGAACCTGGGGCCTACCTAAGGTAGGACTTAGGCTCTCGAAGGACCCCAGGACCTCACTCTAGGAAGAGAGAAGCATTCAAACAGATTGTAGCCTAAGACTTCCAGTCGATAACAGAGTAGGTAAACATGGCTTGCATCCTCATATAACCACACCAATATTACAACTAAACTACAAAACAACCATTATTCAGAAGCTCCAGGAATAAAGCTGAATAGAAGTCCTACAACTACTGAATTAAAGAAGAAACCACATGGAGACTGGTAGGAGGGATGGAGACATGGAATGGGCTGGTCCCATACCCACATGTGCCAGATAAATATTGGGAGGACTATCTCAGGAGCCTCACTCTAGGCTCCTCAGCCCAAGGTTTTAGCCAGGAAGATGAGTCTCCATAACTTCTGGCTGTAAAAACCAGAGGAGATTGAGGCTGTGAAAGACAGAAACTTCTGGATTCCCAGGTAGTTCCTCTTAAAGGGTGCACACACAAATTACTCAGACTCACTCCCTCTGAGTTCCAGTACCAGGGCAGCAGATTGAAAGGCATAAGAAACATAGGAGGGTGAATTTAATTGTGCAGCATCAGGGCAAGAGCTGAAGGGTAGCTTTCTCCCAGACAGAAGTGCTAGGAGAGGCCAATGTTCCTTTTCTGAGCCCTCTCCCCACAGAGCCAGAACCAGCAGGCAGGTACCATATTTGAGACTCCATCAACCTGTCTCACATTGTTTGCCCCACCCTGGTGATTCCTGGAAACACTGCCCCACCCAACTTTCAGGCTTACCCAAGCTGTTTCCAGTGTCTTTTCCATGTGAATGCCCTATGCTTCAGATTTACAAATTCTCTCAAACCAGTAGCATCTGGATTTAGTGAGCTCTGTACCTCTCACTAGATTGCCCCAGGGCTGGCACTAGCAACATCCAGCCTTGGGGCTTGGCCTCTCCTGAGAACCTCCAAGCCCAGCACAAGTAGCAGCCATCTGCATATCACTTTGTAGCTAATGCTTTGTGACCATGGACAGAACACAGGTGGTAGCTGACCTTGAATGTGCCAACATCAATCAAGGCTCATCTACAAGAGGAGGGTGTACACAGCCCACACGGTGAGTACACCTTGAGTTCCCAGCTTAGGTTATATGGGAGGCTATGCCACTGGATCATACAGGACACTTATTACATTAAGCCACTCTGTCAAGCCTGGGAGACATAGTAGCTCTACTTAATACATAGAATCAACACAGGGAGGCTGCCAAGATGAAGAGACAAACATTGACCAAATGCAAGAACAGAACAAAACTCCAGAAAAAGAACTAAGCAAAATGGAGATAAGCAATCTGTGAGATGCAGAATTCAAAACACTGGTTATAAGGGTGCTCAAGGAACGTAGTGAGGACCTCAACAGCATAAAAAAGATCCAGTCAGAAATGAAGGAAACACTAATTGAAATAAAGAACAATTTACAGGGAAATCAACAGTAGAGTGGGTGAAGCCAAAAATCAAATCAGCAATTTAGAACATAAGGAAGTGAAAAACAATTGGAACAGCAAGAAGAAAAAAGAATCCAAAAAAAGTGAGTATACTGTAAGGAGCCTCTGGAACAACTTCAAGTATACCAACATTCACATCATAGGGGTGCCAGAGGGAGAGCAGAAAGAACACGAAATTATAAACCTATTTGAAAAAGTAATGACAGGAAAATTCCCTAACTTGGCGAAGGAAATAGACATGCAAGTCCAGAAATCACAGTGAGTCCCAAACAACATGAACCCAAAGAGGCCCATACCAAGACACATCATAATTCAAATGCTAAAGGTTAAAGACAAAGAAAGAATCTTAAAAGTGGCAAGAGAACAGCAATTAGTTAGCTACAAGGGAGCCCCCATAAGACTCAGCTGATTTCTCAACAGAACTTTTCAGGCTAGGAGGGATTGGCACAAAATACTCAGAGTGATGAAAAGCAAGGCCCTACAACTAAGACTGCTGTACCCAGCAAAGCTGCTATCATTCAGAATCAAAGGACAGATAAAGAGCTTCCCGGACAAGAAAAAGCTAAAGGAGTTCATCACCACCAAACCAGTGTTATATGAAATGTTAAAGTGTCTCCTTAAAGAAGATCAAAAATACGAACAATGAAATGGCAGTAAATATGTACCTATCAACAATTGAATCTAAAAAACAAAATAAACAAGCAGAACAGAAAAATAATCATAGAATCAGAGAACATTTTGATGGGTGCCCAGTGGGTGGGGGTTGGGAGATGGGTAAAGGTGAAGCAATTAAGAAGTACAATTTGGTTGTTACAGAATAGTCATGGGATGTAAAGTACAGCATAGGGAATTGGAGTAGCCAAAGAACATATATGCAAGATTCATGGACATAGAAAATAGTGTGGGTATTGCCTGAGGGAGTAGGTGGGGGGTTGGGTGAAAGGGAACAAAGGGGAGAAAATTGGGACAACTGTAATAGCATAAGAAATAAAATATAATTATAAAAATATGTAGACTAATTTTACATCATCCAGATAGCTTAGAAAATCTTCAGCTTTGAACTTGGACTAAGATGGCTCCATACTGTTTGTACCCCCTGTTATATGACAGAAGCCAAAATCTTCTATAAAAGATAACATCATCATAGAGATCATCATAGAGAAATTATTTCCAAAAAGGATTGTTAAATATAGTACCCAGCATACAATCAGTGATAACCAAACATACTAGATGACAAATCACCATGAATGAGAACTGGCAGAAACAGCAAACAACAGAAGCAGACTCCAAAGGGAAAAAAAAATGAGAGAAAGAATTTTAAACTGAAGCTATAATAGACAAGATAAACCTTATACAACAACACAGTTTATTCTCAGAAATAAGAGGGAAGGCAGAATGTATTTGTGCAAGCACAGCTAGTTGGGTAGATGTGGTAGGGGGAGCTTATGTAAGTTTTCTTCAGATTGCGTTAGTTATCTCAGAAATTGAAGCTTCTCAGTCAAGAATAAGGAAGAAGGAATGGATAGAATCAATTTGAGGAAGAGGGAAAGGTTTTAACAGAGAGACGGAGGATAAGCTGGGGGAATGCAGTATTACTGTACATTTTTATTTCTGAAAATGAAAACTTTTATTATTTTTATTTTATTTATAATAAAGATACATTTTACCTCAGGGAGATTGCCAAAGTTACTTCTTTTTTTTTTTCTTGATTGTTCTCTTTTTACTGGTTTTTAAAACTTTACATTTATTGCTGACACTATCACAGGCGTCCCCATTTCCCCCCTCTTTGCCCACATCCGCCCAGCCTGGTGGGGGCCCTCCTTTGGCTGTCACCACACTGTTGTGTGTGTCTGTGTCTGTGGGTTGTGCATACATGTTTTTTGTTAAGCCCTTCACCTTCTTTCATCCAGCTCTTCCTCCCCCTTCCCTTCTGATAGCCGTCAGTCTGTTCCATGGGTCCATGCCTCTGTTTCTGTTTTGTTCATGAGATTCCACCTGTAAGCTAGATCATATGCTATTTGTCTTTCTCTGACTGGCTTATTTCACTCAGCATATATTCATTTTAAGAAATACAGACATACACCACATTAAATCCAACTTTTCTATTTACTATGTAACATTAGACAATTCACTTTAAGGTGCTCAACTCATCTATAGAATGAAGCAATAAATTCAGCCATTCTTTCATTTTTATTAAAATTATGAAATGCCCTTAGATTGATAGGTATGCAAAAAAAATATAGTTTTTCAGTATTAATTTTATATAATGTTTGCAGCTTCCATTTATTCACTAAATGTAAATATTTCTATAATCTTCTAGATGTTTACAGATAAGACAAAATATAAAGTTATAGTATGATTATTTGTAAGGATGTTTCAAATATATTTTAATATGGTATTTAAATGTCTTTGTGGTTTATGATCAATTAATAGGAAGATACTGGATTGATCCAAATCTCGGATGCCCTTCAGACGCCATCGAGGTTTTCTGCAATTTCAGTGCTGGCGGTCAGACGTGCTTGTCCCCGGCTCCCGTGACCAAGGTGTGTGTTGTGTTTTAGAATATATGGCAGCATTTGCCCAGTGGCAGTGAACAATGATTTTTAAAATTCTAGCTTTAAATAATTATAAATGTTATTAGTATACAAGAAATTTTTGTTTTTAAAAGATAATTTTAGTAAATCTTGACATTTTGATTATTTTTATGTTGGTTTATCTTGGCTTATGCCACTGATTATAGTTTTAAATTTTCTTTTTAAAATGTGAAGCATGTTTTTATGCACACACACACATTAGAAAATCCCCAAACAGCTGCAGGGTTTGTAATCACTAATAAGTTACCTAAAATCTTACTGAAAATTTTATGATCATTAAAAGAGAAAGTTTGTCACTTTCTCTTTTAATGAAAAAGAGCTTGCCTTTTATTTGGTGATTGAGCTCAAAATAACCTCCTTAGACATCCACTGACTATTACTGAAAACTTCTTTCAAGTGTAATTCTGTAAACCAAGTGTTTAGAATGAATGAAAGTTAGCTTGGTGTAACACTGGGTGTTGTAACAGGCAGTTATAAAAGCTAATGCTTAGTTCTACCTATAACATATATTGAAGACATCAAAACTGCATTGCTTTTTCTGGTTAAACCAACTTGGTATTACCAAGAACTTATTTCTCATTGGCAAGGAACCAATACATGTGCCTCTTTTGGGTTTTGTCCATGATTTAGAAAATAACAGCAGCTCAAATGCACAGTCTGTTAGTCTTTCTAACTGCGTATTGTCAGACTGCTCTCTCCTCCTAAAACCTCCCCCTTCGTTGCCCAGGGTGTTTCACCCGTTCGTCTTGTAGGCACTTGCCATTATTGCCCCAAAGCTGAGGAAGGAAGGATTCTTCTGTTTTTAGGGAACCTGTATACCTCTAGCGTGACACTCCTACTTCCCAAATATTCATGTTACTTTCTTCATTCCCCTGGATTTTGCCCAAGATTTTTATTTGAGTTATCATAGAAGAAAGGGGAGGTATGCAAAGGAGAGAGGAGCAGCAAAAGAGCCACACTCTAATCCTTTTCTTGACAGAATCAGTTCTCCATCCCTCCTATTCCTAAACTCAACCCAAGAAAGACTGGGCAGGTGCAGAAAGAAAGGAGACTTGGAATTAGGGAGCTGGATTCTAGTTTCTGCCGCACTATTAATCTGGGAAAGGATACTGTGAGCCACCAGAGGACCTAGGTCAATGACACTTGGCAGCTCAAATTTGCATAACAATCCTGTCATACCCATATTATAACCAACTTGACCAATAAGGAGACTAAAGCTCAGGAAGTTTAAATAGTTTACAAGTTTGTGATTCTCGTCTGTTAAATGAAGGCCGTTTAACTACTCAGACTCTACTGTTCTTTATGGTGACCCTTCCATGTTTTCATCCTATGTCCTTCCTTTGCCTTTCCTCTCTTTTCCTGGGGCTTTGCATTTTATGTTGTCGCTTTATTTTTTGCTTCTCCATCACCTCCTAACTGATATATTTCTAATTTTTATGTTTGGAATTTAATATAAATTCCTCATTGTTGCTTAAGCCTTGAATATGCACAATCAGAGCTTCCTGCTCCAATTTTGCCCTGTATTATTCACTGTACTAGTTAATGCTTGTTCATGCATTCATTCATGCAGTAGATGTTTACGACCGTGTGACTGAGACTACACCAGAGCTGGCAACACAAAGAATAAGATGCTGTCCTTATCTTTAAAGGTTCTCAGTTGAAGTTACTCAACCAACTTATTACTGCAATGTGTAACCTGCCTTTATAAACTAAAAAAAAAAAAAAAAAAAAAAAAACCTTCAAATGGAAGTACAGACAGAATTTCAGATTTTTAGGAAAAAATTATTAAAGTATTAATCAACAAAAAATTCCTCATGTATTTTAGGTAACATTATGAAAATTACCTTCATTTTTTATCTTATCTGGTAGCCTAGTATTCTGCTGAAACCAGCCCAGACTGGCTCAGGAGAGCCTATAGTGAACAGCTCTCCCCAACTCCATGTTCAGTGACGCCACCTTGACAGGCTGAAATCAGCCACCGTGGCAGTACTTATACCATGGAAATCAGAAAGTGCTGTAAATCGGGAACTCCCACCCACTCTCCCACCCTGGCCCCGCAAGTGCCTGTTAAGCATTTATGAGCACACCACTGACTGGCATTTAAATGCCTAGAAAAGTAGCTTTCTTAAGGCTGTCTTTCAAGGGCTTTCCTCAAGTTTCCCCAAAGTACAAGTTTCTCAATTGCTACATCTTATAACGTGCATGTTGTTTCCATGACATTAGTTGGAGTTTGCAGTTGGAAAAGTCCAGATGAACTTTCTTCATTTACTGAGCTCAGAAGCCACCCAAATCATCACCATTCACTGTCTACACACTCCAGCGTGGACAAGCACCCTGACGAGCGGCTCAGGGTTGCCTGTTGGCTTCAAGGGATGGAACGGCCAGATTTTTGAAGAAAAAACTCTACTTGAACCTAAAGTGCTTTCAGATGACTGCAAGGTAAGGAAGGGAATGGGGCTTTTAAAATTGTTCAATGTAACTAGCTTACAATTTATAAAACTATAAAATTAAAGCAATGAAAGTAAGACTTAAGTTGCAAACTGCATATACAGAAGTGTAGTAAGTTTTAATGTCCTGATTTGTAATAACCATACATTTTTCAAAATCATCTGTTTATATCAGGTCTTGTCAACTTTTGTCACATCCTTTGGTCATCCATGGATTTTATATGCAAAACAGGTGTTAATAGATTAATTTGTATTTCCCATATGAAATAATCATATCATTCATGTATAGACAGATAGACAGACAGATAGGACATATAGATAAATAGATTTCTTGTACATATTTTCAGCACTGTGATTCTACATCTCACTACCTCATGGAAAACAGGTTATAGAGGCAAGTCGATTTTACTTTATTTTGTCGGTGCTTATGCCTGATATCAAATATGGGTATAATTGCAGAGTGGCCCAACCAATCAATATTTGAATTATAACCCACTTTTATTAAAGTTAAATAACAAATGTTATGAAAATTCTATAATTTTAAAATATTTTGTTATAGGGTAGGTGGTGGCAAAATCCAGTCCACAAACCAAATCTAGCCCACCACCTGTTTTTGTAAATAAATGTTATTAGAATACAGCCACACTCATTTGTTTATTTAGTATCTACAGCAGTGGCAGAACTGAGTAACTATGACAAAGACCATATGCCCCACAAAACCCACAACATTTACTGTCTAGCCCTTTACAAAATACTTTGCCAATTCCTGTTCAGAAAGATGAGTTGTCCGTTAACATACATATTTTAATGACTTTGGGGGGTTCTTGTGTCCTGTGATGCCCATGATTTACTACCTTTTACCATTTCCAGGGAACTCTACTTTGTAATAACATTTCCAGATAAATGGTGCATGGTTATTTGAAAAATTGTACACAGTCAGAAGTACATGGTTCATTCTGTATAAATGAAGAAATCAATATTACCAACAAATTCACTTAACTTTTACAGTTTTGTCCAGAAATTTTCAGTGGCTTACCACTCTCTCTGAGGCACAACCCAAACTTACCATCTCTGTGTGCAGCACTTAGAACAGCCAGGCCCAGCCTGCCTTTCCGCCTGGGCATTCACTGGCGCTCTACCCTCAACTGTGGCCAGACTGACCTACTCTTCCTCATCCTCCTCATCACCGTCACCTCGACAACAATTCCTACTGTTGATACAAAGTGTTAGGGGCTTATTACATGGCAGATACCATGTACTACATACATTATTTTATTTAGTTGTAACAGCTAAATTATTAGTCTCATTATATAGGTAAGAAAGTGAAGGCAGAGATTATGCAGCTAATGTAAGCAACTCCAAAGCTTATGCCTCACTGTACTGCTAGGGACTTTTAACCGAAATCTCATTTAATCCTCGCAACCCTATGAGGTAAGTTTTTATTATTTCCATTTTATATGTGAAAGAAAATGTGGCACCTAGATTTCTATCAAAACCTCTTCCAGGACAAAATCTGTGCACTTAACCCCATGTTAGACTTATTTTTACAACTACCTTCTGCTTTTCCAGTTGTTTTTAGCACTCATTGTTCATTATTTATATTGCACTTACTATATATGGACTTATATTATGGTTATTCATTTATGTATTTCCCCTCACCAACTAGATTTATAAGCTGCTAAAATTCAGAAGCCAGAACTAATTTATTCATCTTTATGTTTCCCAAGCACTGTAAGAAAATGCAGGATTACATCTTATTCAACTGTACCAAATACATTTAGTGCTCAATAAACATTGCTTAAATGACTTACTGAGTTAAATCTAACAGTGTCTTACACACTGAATTATAATTCTAGCTGTCCCATCAAGCTTATGACTTTAGTAATTTATCTTCAGTGAGCTTCAGCTGCCTTAATTTAAAACAGAATTCATAGTTTAAATAGTCTCTAAAGTTCCTTCAAATTTTAAAAATTTATACCATGATAATCCTGTGAATGAGTAAGTGAATCAACTGCTGAATAAAACACTTCACTAAACTAGTCTATTGTGTTTCTCTATATTGTCTTACTGAATCTGAATCACAGGCTATTTAATGATAGTTTTGTTCCATCATAGAATTTATCAAAAACCAAAGAGCACACAGTAATAAGAGAAACAGAAAGGTCTAGAAGGAAGATAGGAAAGAAAGAAACTATACAGTAACCATAGAATGGGGGAAAAAGAAACCTAAAAGATGATTTAACAGAATTATAATTTACTTCTGACTGAAGTAATTCTGGTTATTTTTTGCCTAATGTAAAGAGAGGTTGAGATAACTCATTCCCTTTCATCCAAGAAAAAAGTCCATCATAAAGAATTAGTCCCAAATAAAAGAACATAGAACAGATAAGTATTAATCATGTTAGACAATGTGCAGGCTTCTATTTCATTTCTGGTTTAATGATTCACAGACAATAGCAGCAGAAGACTAGCCTTAGTCTCCGAGACTGAAAAATGAAAACACGCAATGCAATTTCAAGAAAGGAATAAGTCCATGTTTGCAATTATTCACAGTAACTGTTACCATTTATTGAGTATTTTATGCCAGATATTACTGTATACACTTTCTACTTATTATCTTTAATCCTTAAAATAAGTCTACATTGTCTATGAAAACATTGGTGAGAATGACTTCTGAAGAAATAATTACATGTTGAAGCTTTTTGTTCTTACTTTACAGATTCAAGATGGCAGCTGGCATAAGGCAAAATTCCTTTTTCACACCCTGGACCCTAATCAACTTCCAGTAATTGAAGTACAAAAACTTCCTCATCACACAGCTGAACAAAAGTACTACATTGAAAGCAGTTCTGTATGCTTTCTCTAAAGTCTCTGAATTAGTTCTGAATTACCTGGCTGTTGGCCAGGTAATTGCTGCAGAAGGATAAATATATAAACAGAAAGATAGTATCGATATGAAAGTCATGGAATAAAAGCATTGGCTAA
This sequence comes from Anoura caudifer, assembly GCA_004027475.1. Lineage (NCBI taxonomy): Eukaryota > Metazoa > Chordata > Mammalia > Chiroptera > Phyllostomidae > Anoura > Anoura caudifer. The sequence goes on from PVKU01002943.1 coordinate 50,041, forward strand.
TTCTTAAAGAATCTCAGGAAGAAAAGACTTCCTCCTAAGATGGAGAAAAGTCATTTTTTAAAGGACTATAATTGATAAAGTATTTAATTCTTTTAAAAATTATGTTGATCTGAGCTTTCTTAGAAATTCCCTAGCACTGAAGATTTGTAAACACGGATCTTCAGGGCACCCTTTATTTTTTGACTGAGAGCAAAGTACCCATTAGACAGCTGGAGGTGCAGAGCACTGTGGAGCAATACTGGCTAATGCTCCCGAAAGTGCAACGCTTCTGTCTAAAGATTATAAATCACTGTCTAATATGTCTTATCTTCCCAAATACTGAGCTGTATTCAGGTCCCCAGTGGGTACACACATCCTAGCCGGTGGTACACTACCTCTTAACGTGTTACCTTTTCGCGTTGCTTGGTGCTCTTTCTAAAGCAAGGTGATTGTGGCTTTTATAGACAATTTTATTTCTTTTTTTGTCTTTGTCATTCTTTAAGAGTGTATGTACTGGTTACATCAAGATTTGTTTTGGTTGTTAGTACTTATTTTAATTTGTTTGGTCACATACTTAATAACAAGTAAAACATTATTTATGTGAAGCCTTTGTTCTATTTTAAAATTCTCTTTGTGGTTACAGAATCAAAGCCAGTACATTGTAACCTATGCTTATGCACAAGAGAATTGGGAGGTTACTTTTGTTTTTGTTTTATTTTTAAACAAAAAAATTGTTGTAAAAATTGTTATAGGCCAGCTACATCAGTAGTGGGTTTGGGTTAGATTTTTGGCATTGTTATATACTAGTTTTAAAAATCCATGATCATCTGGAATGATACTTTGTGTATATATATTTTGTAAAGTTTTAATTCAGCAAATCTTTTGAAATTGCTGCTGTTTTAAATTATAAAAACTTTATATTTCTGCTTTATAGAAATTACATGTTTTGTAGTATTAATTGATTTTCTTTCACTGTTCTCAAATGTACTGTGTTGGGACCTAAATGAATTAAACTTACTAGTCTTTAAAGCAACATCCAGCAGGGGAAAGAGCACTTTTTTTGCCATTTAAAATAGACTCAGCCAATTTAGACTTTCCTTGTTGTCAGAGAAATGTTAGTTTAAGTATTAAAAGAAAAACATTATACCTTTGGTGTATAGAAAAGCTTGTACATGCATTATAAACATACTTTCAGCCACAACAAACCACACTTACCTATCTATAATAAAAATATGCTTTAAATCTTTTTTGGTAGTATTTGTTTTTCTTCTTTTGTTGCTGTGTCCTTTTATTATATACGATAGGCTCTCTGGCATGGCCATTCTCTACTGTATATGTTTACATTATTAGAAAGTATCTGCTATGTACCTGGAAAAGGATCATAGGGCCTATTTCCTCTCAGTACAAAATGAGGTTATGGCACAAAAATAAACTCCCCCATATATGGTCAACTGAGTTTCAACAAGGGTGCAAAGGTCACTTAATGGGAAAATAACAGTTTTTGTTTTATTTTGACAAATGCTGCTGGGAAAACTGTATTTTCACATGGAAAAGAATAAAGTTGGACCTTTACCTTAAATCATATACAAAAATAAAATGGATCAAAGTCTTAAACGTTAAGAGGTGAAACTCTAAAACTCTTAGGGGAAAGCTCAGGGGGAAAGACTTCGTGAACTGGGTGCAGCCACGACTTCGTAGGTAGGACACCAAAAGACAGGCAACAAACACAGGCAAAACCTCGCATTAAAAACTGTCATCATCAAAGCACGTCCTCAAGGGAGTGAAATGACAGTCTCCAGATGGGAGAAAATATTTGCAAATCACATATCTGATAAGGAATTAACATCCACAATATAGAAAGAACTCATAATATAGAACAACTCATAAAAACAAATAAAAGCAACCCAATTTAAAAAGTGGGCAAAGGACTTGACATTTCTATGAAGAAAATATATAAAAAGCTAACATATATTAATATACATTTTAATGTATATATTTATATATAGACACATATTTGTATATAAATATATAAAAAACAAAAAGATGCTCAACTTCACTGGTAATCAAGAAAATACAAATCTAAACCAGTTAAGACACTACTTTCATACATTAGGATGGCTGTTATCAAAAAGGAAGGAGAAGGAAGAAGAAGAAAGAAAAAAATTACAAGTGTTGGTAAAAATGCGGAGAAATTGGACCCCTGTACATTGCTGGTGGGAATGTAAAATGGTGCAGCTACTTTGGGAAATAATTTGGTAGGTCCTCAATAATTAAACATAGAATTACCATAGGATCCAGAAATTCTAGTTCATGTATATATACCTAACAGAATTGAAAGAAGGGACTTGACCAGATACTTGTTTTAATTATATAAATGATTAAAGAGGTTCAGAGTAGCCAAAAGGTGAAAACCCAAATGTGCATCAACAGATGAACTGAAACAAATGTGGTGTGTACATAAATACTATTTGGCCTTAAAAAGGAATGGAATTCTGATACACGTGGCAACATTGATGTACCTTGAAAACATCATGCTGTGCTAAATGAGCTGTACCAGAAAAAGGACAAATATTTTATGATTTCACTTGTAAGGAGTGTCACACACAAATAAATTTATAAACAAGATACAGCAGAGGTTATCAGAGGCTGAGTGAGTGGGATTGGAATTATTTTTTAATGACTTCAGAGTTTCTGTTTGGGGTGTGACAAAGTTCTGGATATGGGTGCTCATGATGGTTTCACAACAGTTAGGATGTACTTGATGCAACTGAAGTATACGCTTTCCATGAGTAAAATGACCAGTTTTCTGGTGTATGTTTTGCCACAATTTTTAGAAATGGGGCTGTGGCGATGCTGTCTGATTTACTGATGGAGGAACAGAAATGTTTTAAAACAGATCAGAGGTTGCTTCTAAATAAAAGAAAGCATAATTTATACTCTAGCTTTAGTCTACATGCTATACCTTCTGTTCCCCCCATCAAATATTGGTTTCTGAAACATAAATGATTTTCCTAGATACACTTCAGAAATATACATAGTAGAAATGTTTACTTTAAGTTTTGTGTTCCTGAAATATTAAATATAAAGTATATTTTAATCAACTTAATCATAGGCATTATAACATAGTAGTTGAACGCTGTGAGGAGTAGCTGTGTGATTTAGGGGTATATTTTATATTTGTTATTGCTTCAGTTTCTTCATTGTAAAATTAGGGTAATGGAAATAAAAATTAGAGTCCTCTACCCTGGCCCGGTGACTCACTTGATTGGAGCATGATCCCATGGACCAAAGGGTTGCATGCGGGTGGCTCCCCAGTCAGGGTGTGTATGGGAGGCAACCAGTGTTACTCTCTCACATCAGTGTTTCTCTCCCTCCCTTCCTCTCTCTCAGTGAACATATCCTTGGGTGAGGATTAAAAAGAAAGTTAGAGTTCTCCAGAGATACAGAACCAGTAACAGAGATGGAGATATTTATAACAATATATATTTATATAATATCAATAATACATTTTATTGATATATTATATGGGGATTTATTGTGACAGATTGACGCCTACGGAAGCTGAGAAGTCCCGTAATCTGCTCTCTGCAAGCTGGAGACCCAGGAAAACCAGTGTTGTGATTGCGTTAAGTCCAAAGACCTGAGGACCAGGGGAGCCAATGGTTTCAAACACAGTCCAGGAGCCGCAGGACGTAGTTGCTCCAGTTCAAGCAGGTAGACAGAAAGCAAAAAGGGGAAATTTTTTTCTTGCTCTGACTTTTGTTCTATTCAGACCTTCAATGGATTAAATGATGCCCACCACATGGGGGAGAGCAGTTTACTGAGTTCACTGATTCAAATGCTAATCTCATGCAGAAGCATCCTCACAGCAACACCAAGAAATAGTTTTTAATCTGGGCACACTCTGTCCAATACAAATTGACACATATAATTAACCATTACAGGTACTGGTATAAAAAGACACACAGGTCAATGGAACAGCATAGAGAGCCCAGAAATAAATCCCCACCTGTACAGTCAATTAATATGTGACAAAGGAGGCAAGAATATACAACAGGGTAAAGACAGTTACTTCAATAAACAGTCTAGGGAAAACTGGACAGATACATGCAAAAAAATGAGGCCAGACCACTTTCCTACACCATATACAAAAATAAACTCAAAATGGATTAAAGGCTTAAATTAAGATCTGAAACCATAAAACTCCTAGAGGAAAATACAGGCAGTAAACTCTTTGACATTACTCTTAGTAATATATTTTTGGATATATCTTCTCAGACAAGGGGAAAAAATTAAAAAATAAATGGGACTATGTTAAAGTAAAAAGCTTTTGCATAGCAAAGGAAACCATCAATAAAACAAAAAGATGACCTACGGAATGGAAGAAGATATTCACCAATGGTACATCTGAGAAGGGATTAATATTCAAAATTCATAAAGAACTCATATGACCCAACACCAAAAAAAATCCAATTTAAAAAATGTGCAGAGGACCTGAATACACATTTTTCATACAAATAAGACATACAAATGTCCAATAGACATCAGAGAAATGCAAATTAAAACCCTAATGAGATATCACCTAACATTGGTCAGAATGGCTATTACGAATAAGTCAGCAAACAGCAAGTGGTGGTGAGGATGTGGAGAAAAGAGAACCCTAGTGCACTGTTGGTGGGAATGCAGACTAGTACAGCCACTGGGGAAAACAGTATGGAGAGTCCTCAAAAATTAAATATTGAACTACCTTATGACCCAGCAATTCCGCTTCTGGGTGTATATCTGAAGAAATTCAAAACACTAACTTGGAGAGATATGTGCATTTTTATGTTAATTACAGCATTATTTACAATAGCCAAGACATGAAAGGAAAGTGGGTGTCCATCAATAGACGAGTGAATAAAAAAGTGGAGGTACATATATACAGTGGACTATTACTCAACATAAAAAAGAATGAAATCTTAACACCTGCAACAACATAGATGGACCTGGAGGGTGTGATGCTAAGTGAAGTAAGTCAGTCAGAAAAAAACAAATATCATATAATTTCACTTAAATGTAGAGTCTAAACAAGTAAACAAACAGGGACAGACTAATAGATACAAAGAACAAATTGATTTGCCATATGGGAGGGGGCTGGTGGACTGATTGAAAAAAGGTGAAGGGATTAAGAACAAGTTGGTAGTTACAAAATAGTCACAGGGATGTAACATACAACATAGGGAATATAGTTAAGTATATCGTAACACATAGTTCCAGGTGAGCACTAGACTTATGGGGGGGGTGGATTACTTAGTAAATTACATAAATGTCTGACTACTATGCTGTACATTTGGAACTAATGTAATGTTCAATGCTAACTATAATTGAAAATCAAAATTTTAAAAATTAAACATTGCACTATCTCACTTGGTTGTTGAGTAGATTCAATAAATTAACATGGGAAAGTACTTTAAAACTATACCATGCACAGTTTTTACTATGTAACCATTACTTTGTAACCATTAGCTACTGTGTTGCATTCATCACCAACATCATCACTATCAACACCATTAATGAATTAATAGCTCTATGTTAGCTATCATCAAAGGAGGTTGTTGTGAATTCCTTAATAAAATGATCTGAGTCCATGCCATCCACATAATTTGTTTTGTAAATATAGATTTTTATTTTATAGTATATATTCAATATATATGCTTTTTAAAAGTAAGGTGCAACTGTAACTGTATATAATTATTAAATATGCCTTGCTTTTCTCCCCACTTGTATATATTAATGTAGAAATTGCAAAATTCATTATAGGTAAATATAACAAATCTTTCCTGTAGTACAAAACCATAGCAGAAGGAATATTGGACTGAGAGACAGAAAATTTGAATTCAGTTTTAGCCCTCCCACCCATTGGTTGTTGGGTATTTGGTGAAGTCACTAATTCTCTGTTCCCTTAGCTATACTGAGTAGGCTTTTTGTCTGCTTGTTGTATCAGTTATACAAGACAGATGTGTTAAAATCTCCAGCCATGATTATGGTTATGCCTGTTTCTCCTTTATCCCCCTTTTTTCTTTTTGCTTTATACATGTAATTAGTTGCATTCAAATTTACAATTGTCATATCCAGTGATATGCTGGTAAATGTTTAACAACTAGCTCTCCAAGACAAAAAAGAAAAACAATCCCTGATTTGTAGCATTTGCCAGTTTTCATGGTGTAAATACTCAGACCATGTCAATTTTAAGCTACCCTTCTGATGTTACTGAACGTGAAAATGGGCAGAGAGGCACATATTGGTTCGTCCCAGCTGGCCCAAGCACTGGTTATATCATCCTGTTAGACTGATCACTTTATCATTATGAAGTGTCCCTTTTATCTCTCATATTGTTTATTGCCTTAATATCTATGATGTCTATTAGTATAATTATACCAGCTTTCTTTTTGTTAGTTTCTACATGGTATATCTTTGTTGATCTTTTTATTTTTAACTTTATTGCATCCTTTTATTTGAGCAAATCTCTTATAGTAAACATACAGGTATTTTTATTTATTTTTAGTTCACTTTGACAAATTTTACTGTTATTTTTTTACAAACAATTATACTTTATTTTTTCTGTTTACAGATTTTTTATTGTTGTTCAATTACAGTTGTCCCCATTTTTCCCCCACTACTCTCCCCCTACCCACCCCCACCTCCACATTCAATCCTCCCCCCACCCCATTGTCCTTGTCCATGGGTCCTTTACACATGTTCCTTGACTTGACCCTTCCCCTTCTTTCTGCTGAAAAACTTTATGTTTAACTATTTAGTCTGTTTACAGTTAATGCAATTAATATTATATTTGTATTTAAACCTAATATTTTAGTATTATTTTGTATTTTTCTCAATCCAAATTGATTCCTTTTATTTTTCTTTTGTCTTTTTCTTTGCATTGATAAAATATTTTTTATTATCTCATTTTCCCTCTTAACTTGTTGCTTTATTTTTACACTATTTTAGTGGCTACCCTAGAGACAATAATAAGCATCCTTAACTTTGTAGAAGCTACATAAGTTAGTACTTTTCCACTTTCCAGACAACTCAAGGATATCACAAAACTTTACATCCATTTATCTCTCACTACAATTTTGGGATATTGTCATATATTAATTTTGCACATATTTAGAAGCCTACAGGATATTATTTCCTAATATATTAAGCTGACAATATTTAGTGTTTTTCCATTTATTTACACTTGCTTGTACTAATCTTTCCTTCATTATAATGCTTTCATATGGGATATTTTTCTTTTGTTGGAGAACTCCCTTTAAGTATTTCTTTAACAAATTCTCTTCAGTATTTGTTTCTCAAAAACTCTTCATTTTGTCTGTAGGGCATTTTTACTAGGTATAGAAATCAGACTGTAATTTAGTTATTTTTTAATTTTTTTCTATTTTCTTATGCTCCCATCATTTTTGGTTTTGATTTAGCTCATTTGAAGAGTGTTCATTTTATTTTTTTTTAAATTTTATTACAATGTGCACTAGGTAATTTTCTGCGTAATTATTTGCTTAAGATTTAAAGGACTTCTCTAATTTTTATTGAACTTACCAGGGTGACACTGATTACTAACATTATATAGGTTTCGGGTGTTAAAGAGCCTCCCGAATCCGTTTAAAACACCTTTGGCCAGAGGCTTGTCAAACGTTACCACGGCCCATTCTGCCGTTCTCACCCTCCGGGACCCCGGTTACACAGCTTTGCACGTAGTTCTTGTGTCACATATTCCTCTTATGCTCTTTTCTGCATTGCTTCACTTTTTGTGCATCTGTTTCTATATTTTTTCATTGATTTATTGAGTTCACTAACCCCATTTTTGCTGTCTAATCTGTTAAACCTACCTTTGTTCTTAATTAGAAATTGTGTTTTTCAATTCTAATTTGTTCACCTAATTTTTTTATAGATTCCAATTCCTTGGGGAAATTCTTTTATCTTTTTATTTATTACTTATTGAGCATATTAATCATTGTTTACTTGGAGTCCACATTGGATTATTGCCGTATCTGTATGCCTAAAGTTATTTCCATATTGTCTATTTTTTGGAGATTTTATTTATTTTTAGAAAGAGGAGAAGAGAGGGAGAAACTGAGGGAGAGAAACATTGTTTCAAGAGAGAAACATTCGTGGGCAGCCTCCCACACATGTCCCAACTGGGGACCAAACCTGCAACCCAGGCATGTTCCCTGACTTGGAATCAGACCTGGAATCAGATTGGTGACCTTTTGCTCTGCAAGACGGTGTGTAACCAACTGAGCCACACTGATTAGGACTATATTGTCTATTTTTTCTTTTAGTTTGCAGTCATTTTGTCTTGTCTCCAGACATATATAATATTTTCTACTCAAATGTCATACATTATATTAGAAAATTTTCAGAAGCTCTGAATTATAGTAGCTTCCTCCTGAGAGAATTTAATTTTCTTTTGGCAGGTGATTGGATCCAATGATTGAGATAGTCCAAGACTAGACTTTGGGCCTTTGGAGAGCTGGTCTATTTCTAGGGGTTTTTTTTATTACTCATGGGGTAGCTCTCGAGGTGTCTTGAATGAAAACCTGTGATGCAGGGACCCTATCCTCCTTTATCAGTTCTGAACTCCAAGTTTCCTCTCCCTCTCCTCCCCACTCTCCCATTCCATTAGTCTTGAAGGCTGCCAGTGCTCTGGGACACTGGTGTTCTGCTTAGCAATCTCCCCCTGGAAAAATACTGGGGAAGGCCCAGTTTACTTTTATTTATTTCCTTCTCCCTTACCTATTATCTACTGCTGGTTGTTTTGGATGATCATTGATACCGTGAAACATCTATTTTTTATACCTATTTAGATTTTATAGTTCTTAGCCACATGTTTGATATGAGCAATTTCATCATAGCTAGATGCAGAAGTTTCTTTATCTTGAAAAAGGGAGAAAAATTCCTGTCCTTCATTCTATTTTATTTTGGTGGTGGCTGTAGGGATTACAATATTAGGCTCTAATTTATCACAAATACTGAATTATTTAAAGTAAAATATGGGAACCCTGTGACAGTATACTTCCGCTTAACCCCCTCATTCTTTGAGATATTGTTGTCATATATAGTACATCTATATGTATTATAAATCCAACCATATAAGATTATAACCTTTGCTTTAAACATTTGTATATTTTTGAATTCTAAAAATAAAATTAAATATATATAAATACTTTCTGTAGATTTAAGTTACCATCTGATGTCATTCCCCTCCATCTCAAGAATTCCCTTTATTTTATAATGTAGGATGGCTGGTGATTGATTCTGGTGTGTGTGTGTGTATGTGTTTACTTCATCTTTATTTCTGAAAGGTATTTTCTGTAAATATAGATCCCTGGTTACACTTTCCCCAGCAGTTTGGATATATCAATCTAATTTTTCTGGCTTCTGTTGTTTGTGATGAGAAATTAACCATCATTCATATTGTTGCTCCCTGTATGTAATATGTCATCTTCCTCTTGCTTCTGTCAAGATATTTCTTTATACTTAATATTTATTACTTAATATTTATACTACTTGGGGTTTGTTGTGCTCAAGTCTGAGGGGCTCTATATCATCACAGTGCAACAATTTTCTCCTATGATTTCTTACATTATGTAAATTCTCATTCGGTAACAGCATGAATATCCAAAACAAACAAACAAAAAAATGTATGTACATAGAGACAGGTAACCATAAGTCAAAAGTAGAATCTTTACATTCACAAATTGCACTGTAAAAACATTTTCCTAATGGTGAAATAATTTAGTTCATTACACTAAAGCCTAAATGGTACAACAAATGAATATTCTACCAAATTTACCTACAATGTACTTTCTGTGGAGGCAGAGTTACTGTGAGGCTAATAAAGTTAAGCCTTAGAGCCCTGCAATGACCTTGAAAATGTCTCCACATGAGCATTTGTTGGTAAAGTTTGCAAAAGTACAATAATTTTTAGTTCTTTTTCATAAAGAAAATCCTAAGTTGTATGAACCTTAGGTCTCACAAAACCTAGGTCTAGCTCTGCTTTTTACCTGTAATAAAAAAATAACCATAGTTCTTTCTGTAAGAAGTAAAAGGATTTTTTTTCTTGCTTGTTTGATGACTTTGCAATAAACAGAGAGGGGATGGATGCGGCCTGAGCAGTCAGAACATGGTGTCCGGCAGCACCTCGGCAGACCTCACTTTCTGGCTCACACATGTGAGTGTGGTCCTTCCACGCAAGACTAGCAGTTCTTTATCATTTCAAAAATAAGTGTAAGCTAAGCCTTCAATGTATAGTGCTCTGCTCTATTAAAGCACAACTTTTTCACCATGACCTGCGTGGCAGTTGGCTATGATACTGCTATGATGAAGTTGTCACCTCAGCCTGGGTACACAATTATGCAATCTGTGTACTTTGAATTCAGAGTACTGGTATAACTCAGAGCCAAATTAGAAAAATGGCACCTCTATAGAGTAAAGCAACTGATGGGAAATATGAGCAACCTCTTGGCTGTACCTAGCAGTGGAATTTTAAGACAGCACACAAGTACAGAAAATGATCTCAGTAACAATCCATTACGCATACTAGATTTTACTAGGCAACTAGTGCAGGACAAATGTAGAGCTGAAATCCCAGAAAACTTCTCACTTTTTGAAGTAAACACTGGAAAACCAATTTCATATAAAGCACATTCTTCATGAAGGGATAAAGATCTTCCTCAACTATTGGAAAATAAAAACATTATTCAAACATTATTGATATTACATCCAATTTTTCTCACTTGAACATTTGTAAATAAGGTTAAGCCACTTATCTACCAATACCAATGCCAAGATACTATATAAAACATTCACAATTAAAATAATTTTTAACTGTTCCCAAATATTTCCTACATAACTCAGTATAACACAAAAAAATTGCTATGTATTTTTCTTCTAAATCTTCCTACAAAGAAAAAATTGGAAAGCTTTGTACAAAACTTAATTAGTAGACACCAGAAAGTGTTTGGTTTAATAGTTGGAAGTGAGAAATTAATAGGATTAGAATTTATTTAGTTTGGTTCTATAACTAAGTATTCCAACTAGTAAAACTTGCTGTTTTCAGTCACAGACATGGACAAGAGCGTGGTGGTTGCTGGGTGGAGGGGGATGGGGGAGGTGGAGAAGGGAATGGGGGCACACACGGTGATGGGAGGGGACTTGACTTGGGGTGGTGAACACATGATACAGTGTGCAGTTCATGTGTTGTGGAATCATGCCCCTGAAAACTATACTTTTTAAAATTAATGTCAACCCAACAAAGTCAATAAAAAGGAAAAAACTTGCTTGTTTCAAGTTTAATCTTACTAAATCTTATTTATTAAAAAGATAAGTGTTTTCAGAACTTAAAAAATATTTTCTGAAATCTTTTTAGAAATCTATTTCATGCACTTCTCTGCAACAAATACTCTGCCTTCTGTATAAGGTCTGTATTCCTCTGGTGGATCCTCTAAAGGCTCATCAATTATAATTAAACCTCCTAAATTATGATTTATTTGTTTGACTCAAATCATGCTCTGCCAATAATAGATCCAGTCAATTTTTTGGAAATGGTCATTTGTATTGTAGTCATAGGCTCATCCAAATCACAGTATGCCATGCTCCCCAGCTAAAGAATAATCACACCCAGAACCAACCTGTGGTTTCTTCCCTGACCACTTACTTCTGTATCCCAACCTTGGGACCCAAGCTCAGGAAATAAATCTGGCTCCTGATCACTGATAGAAAGAAGGATGCAAGGTACTTTGGAAGGCTTACAAGGCCTTGGTGATCTGGCCTTGGATTACCTGTCAACCTTCTCTCCCTCCTTTCTCAACAGAGTCAATACACCCCAGCCATTCCCAAACAGTACACAATATCCACTCATCTGAGTGTTCCCTGAATGTACTACACTTTTTCAATCCTCTCTCTGGTCTTTTTCCTTATCTTCCTGGCAATTCCTACTCATTCTTCGAGTTAACTCCTTAGGAAAACTTTTCCAACTTTCTCCACAAAGGAACGCATGCTGCTTGCTCTTAAGGTCACTTAACTGTTCTGCACTTTCTTTGATGTGTTGTTACAGCTCTTTACATGTTTGTCTCCGTTCTCTAAACTGTGGCCTTCCTGAAGGCAGAGTGTAGATTTTACTGTTTATAGTCACACAGAACATCACGGTGCATGATGCACATGGGCATTCAAGTCCTTCCTATCTTCATGTTTTATTGCGTATTGTGAAACACACACTGCTCTGAGTTGAGAATTTACGTTGAGATAAAAAGGCAAGGTCCCTGGGTTCAAAGAGCTTACTATGTAGGAGAGAAAAGGGTGTTGATCAAATGATAATACTCATGAATATATAATTACAACTAAAAATAGGTGCTCTGAAACATGCACACAAGCAGGTGCGCGTGCCCCTCTGACCTCGGCTGGAGTACTGGGGAGGAGGAGTGGCTAAGGACTGCTTCCCTAGGGAAGTAGGGCTTACCTGATATCTGAATGCTGAATAATTAGAGATGGGGCTGAAGAGAAGATATGGGCCAGAATAGGAGGTGCCTTGCCAAGCCATAATAAGGACTTAGTTCTTTATTCTAAGAGCAACAATTAGGCATTGAAGGGTTTTAAGAACTTGACTGACATTAACAGACTTGTGATTTTCAAAGATGCTCAGACTGCAGTTTGGAGAATGAATTGAAGAGACAAATATCTCCTGACTGAAATAACAAATTAGCTGAACTACATACTTAGCTAATTTCTCAATTAAAGTATATTTGACATAAAATATTATATTACTTTCCGGAGTACAAAATAGTGATTTTACATTTTTGTATACCTTATAATGTGATCACCATGACAAATCTAGTAACCATCCATCACCATAAAAAATTATTATAATATTCTTGACTATATTCCCTGCGCTCTACATGGCATCCCTGACTTATTTTATAACTGCAAGTTTGTACCTCTTGTTTCCCTCCCCCTTTTTCACATCTCCTTACCCTCCTCCCCTCTCAAAACTGTCAGTTTGTTTTCTGTATCTATAAATGATTTTTTTGTTTTGTTTTATTTGTTTTTGTTTCATTAGATTCCATATATGTTAAATTATATAGTATTTATCTTTAACTTATTTTACTTAGCATAATACCCTCTAGGTACATTTAAGTTGTCACACATTACATGATTTTATTTTTTTATTGCTGAATAACATTCTATTGTATGTGTGTGTATCTTCTTTATCCATTCATTTATTCACAGACACCTACATTGTTTCTAATATTTTGGCTCTTTTAAATAATGCTGCAGTGAACATGCAGGTGCATGTATCTTTTTGAATTAGTGTATTTATTTGCTTTTGATAAGTGACCAAAAATGAAATTGCTGGGTCATATGATAGTTCTATTTTTAATTTTTTGAGGAATTAGCAACCTGTTTTCCACAGTAGCTTCACCAATTTACAACACCAACAACAGTGAATGGGGGTTCCCACCTCTCCACATCCTTGAGAATACGTATGTGTTGACTTCTTGAAATAGGCGTTCTGATAGGTTTTAGGTGATATGTCAGTGTGTTTTGATTTGCGTTTTTCTGATGAATAGTGATGTTGAGCATTTTTCATATGTCTCTTGGCCATCTGTACATATTCTTTGAAAAGTCTATTCAGCATGTTTTTAATTTAATGTTGAGTTGGAGTTTTTATATATTTTGGATAATAACCCTTTTTGGACATGTCATTTGCAAATATCTTCTCCCATCCAGTATGCCCTCTTTTCGTTTTGTTAATGGTTTCATCCACTATAAAAATCATCTTTAGCTTGATGGAGTCCTGTTTATTTTTTCTTTTGTTGCCCTTGCCCAGGGAGACATACACAAAAAATTATTGCTAAGACCAATGTCAAAGAGTATACTTGCTAATTTTTCTTCCAGGAATGTAATGGTTTCAGGACTTACATTTAATATTTTAATTCAATTTGAGTTGATTTTTGTATGTGGCATAACAAACTGGTTCATTCTCACAATTTTGCACATATCTGCCCACTTTTTCCAACACCGTTTACTGAAGGGACCATCATTGCCCCATTGTATATTCTTGCTTCTCTTGTCTTAAATTAATTGACCATATAGGTGTGTGTTTATTTCTGGGCTCTCTATTCTGTTTTATTAATCTATGTATCTGTTATTGTGCCAGTACAATACTGTTTTGATTACTATAGCTTTGTAATATAGTTTGAAATCAGAGTGCTAATTCTTAAGTATTCACATTATGTTAACCCCATCTAATTGCAATTTGAATTTTAATAACATCTTATAGCATAACACTATCCAGTAGAAATATCTGGGCCAGATATACTACTTAAAAAGTACATAGAAACAGGTGAAATTAATTTTAAGAATGCAAAACACATAACTTACTATATCCAAAATACTATCATTTCAATATGTGATCAATATAAAAATGTTATTAATGAAAATTTTACATTTTTGTACTAAGTCTTTAAAATCCAGTGTGTATTTTGCATTTACAGCATATCTCAATTTAGATAACCACAATTCAAGTGCTCAATAGCCACTGTGGCTAGTTGCTATTGTATAGGACGGTGCAGTTGCAATACCGTCACCCAGTGGTTCCCAAACCTGAATGTATATCAGAAGTACACACGGTGACAATTGTTAAAAATATTTCCCATCAGAAAAGCAGTATGGAGCTACCTCAGAAAATTAAAAATGGATTGCATTATGACCCAATGATTCCACTTCTGGGAATATAACCGAGGAAAACTGAAATGCTAATTCAAAAGAATACATGAACCTCTGTGTTCACTGAAGCATTAGCCGAGATTTGGAAGCAGCCCAAGTGCAAAACAGTAGATGAGTGGAAATAAAAACTGTGGTACATTTACACAATGGAATACTACTTGGCTGTAAAAAAAAAAAAAAAAAAAAAAGTAACTCTTATCTTTTGCAGCAGCATGGATGGACCTGGGTAGTATTATACTAAGTGAAATAAGCCAGTCAGTGAAAGATAAGTACTAAGTATGATTTCACTTATATGTGAAATCTAAAATAAAGTAAACTAACAAACAAAATAGAAACAGACTGACAGCTGTCAGAGGGGAGGGGGGTTCTAGGGCTGGATGAAAAAGTGAAGGCATTAAGCAAAGGAAAAACTCATAGACACAGAAAAAGAATAAAACATGAAAGCAAATTAAAAATTTAGAAAAATTTTCCAGCAGCCGCCCCCCCATTTCAGTTAAATATCTCTAAGGGAAGCCCGTAAGCCTGTTTTTCATCAAGGACACAGGTGGTGCTGATGCAGCAGTCCAGGGACAAGCATACGGAATTACCATGTTGACTCAAAACTGTGACTATAATGAAACCTCACATCCTGAGAATACATGAGCAATGTCATGGCAAGTGCAGTAGGGAGGGTATTGGAATCACCCTTTAAATCATTTCAAAAATGTATTACTATTACTATTTTCTATAAGCTCATTATGGAAAATCCCATTGCTGAAAAGACAGCAAACTAACAACACTATTGCCTCCTGGAGCCCCAGGTCTTCTCCTGAAGCTGTCATGTAAGCGAGAAGGAGGTGATGGAGTTAGGAGCCTAACTCTGACACTCTGAGAAACTCCTAGGGAATAAAGGGAGTTGGGACCCATTGAGGTGGGGAGAGAAAAGCCTGGAGTCATAGATGGATGCTGTTGGGGTAAGGGGTAGCATGGAGAGATAATATACATCTAATTGTGCCCTTTTTCTACCCATACTACCTTGGGTGGATCACTGCCCACCCCAACAGAAGGTGGGCATAGAAACAGCAGGGCCAGCCCACACCTGCTCAGAAAGGAAGAGGAACATTAATAAAGCTCATAACTACAAATACAGGTTGGCTGAGAACAGCTCTTTTCTTCTCTTTCTTCCATACTGGGGTCTAGGTGATAGCACAGAATACAGTAGCTCTTAGGAAAGGAATGGCAGATGGCAGGGGTAACCTGAGGGGCATGTTGTCCCCGTGGAAGGACAGATAGGCTATGTGGAGCCCAGATTATAACACCAAAGGCTTTCTACCCTAAGGCTCATCCACTCTCCTCCTTACCTGCCTCATCCCCTTAAAAAAACACTTAGGCTT
This sequence comes from Anoura caudifer, assembly GCA_004027475.1. Lineage (NCBI taxonomy): Eukaryota > Metazoa > Chordata > Mammalia > Chiroptera > Phyllostomidae > Anoura > Anoura caudifer. Next base: position 66,162 of record PVKU01002943.1, read on the forward strand.
TTGATGTTCCCTTTCCAAGTATGAATTATAGCTGAAGCTGCTTACACTCCCAAGGAAACATGAGATCACAGTGGAAACTATGACAGCATCTGAGGAGTATAATTCCATAAAAGAAATTTTTTTAGAACACTGGACAACTTGTACTAAAGAAGCAGAATTAATGGACCAAAAAAAGAGATAAATGTTAAATGAGTAAAAGAAATATCTCCAAAGAAATAGGGGAAAATATTATGAAGCAATAATAAGTTGAAGATACTGATTACAAAAAATATGTCAATTGAACTGAATTTAGTGGATGGGTTGACTAACAGATCAAATATCATCAAATAACATATTAGTAAGGTAGAAATTAGTTAGAAATAGGAAAAATATACATCAGTGAATCCTTGTAACAAAACCTAACAACATTACAAGAAAAGAGAGCTACAGACAAATATCCTCATAAACATACTTGGAAACTCGTAAACAAAACATTAGCTAATTGAATCCAACTATATAATAAAATAAATAGATTTAGTAAGGCCACAGGATACAAAATAAATATACAAATATCAATTGTATTTCTATATGCTAGAATGAAAACCCCCAAAATGAAAGTAAATAATTCCTTTGAAAATCACATCAACAAGAATAAAATACTTAGGTACACAGTTAGCAAAAAACATGCAAAAACTTGTATACAGAAAACTACAAAGCATTTTTAAGATACATAAAAAAACAATCTAAATGGATGGATGATATTGCACGTCTGTGGTTTGTAGGACACTATTGTGAAGACACCAATCCTCTCCCAACGGACCTATATGTTCCACACAATTCCTGTGAAGACTCAGCAAGCTGTTTTGTAGAAATTGATAAACTGATCCTAAAGTTTGCATGGATTAGTAAAGTATCTAGAAGAGCCAACTCAATTTTGAAGAAGAAGAGCAAAGCAGGAGGACTTAGTTACCCAGTTTTAAAACTTACTATCAAGTTATGGTGATCAAGAGAGTGTGGTGTCGGTGCAAAGACAGACACACGGATCAACGAAACAGAAGAGAAAGTTCAGAAATAAGTCCTTATATTCATGGATACTTGATTTTTGACAAAATGTGAAGGCAATTCAAGGAGAAAGAATAGTCTTTACAACAAATTGCACTTGGACAATAAAATATATGGATATATATGAAAAATCTCAAACCATTACTCTGCACTATATAAAAAAGTCAAATGGATCACAGACCTAAATGTAAAAGCTAAAAGAATAAAACATCTATAAAATATGAAAGAAAAACTTTTGGACCTCAGCCTAGGCAAAAATACACAAACAGCAAATATATTAAGGAGAGGGTTATTGCATATGAAGAACAGATGCCAAGAACTGGGGAACGAGATTATGTCAACTTTGTCCTCTACAATCTGAGAGAGAAAACATTAAGCTATTACCAGCAGGATTTTCAAAATTACTGGTGGTATGACGAAAATAACACATTTGTAGAATACTTCTATTTACACAGCTCTTTCACATACACTTTCTCATTTAATTCTCAAAATACCCTCTAAAATAGGTATAGCCATCTCTATTTTACAGATAGAAGAAATTAACTGGGACTCAGTGTGGTCACATAGCTATCGGCAAAGGAGATTTAAACCCAGTGTTTCTCTCGTCATAAGAGAACACTGCCCAACTCAAACTGTTCTTCTCCAGCAACTCTACAACCATGTTTATACTAAGTGATCCTTCCTCCCTTACTTTATCCATCCAAATAGATTCTTTCCCCCAGATATTTGGAATTAGACAATAGTGTGTCTCCATGACTATATGTACTGAGAATATATACACCTATGAGTTGTGGAGTGGCTGTATTTTTTAACAAGGTAATGGAGAAGAGAGACAACTGGCTGTAAAGAATGAAGCTGATTCAGTGAGAGGAGGCCATATGGCCAGCAGCAAACACACATGCACACTGTGGTAGCCACGGAGATATGCCACCCAGGTCCCCCTTCAAAGAAGGACTTGCTACCCAGCCACATGGAGTGTAGTCAGCAGTCTCCGCTGTCTTCTCTAGCAGCAGAGAAGCCTCCCAAGGTCATGCCCTTTCTGGGGCAGCCTGGAGCAGTTGACTGAGTGAAGCCAGATATAAAGTAAGAGGCAGCTCTGCCTGGTGTGGGACACTCTAAAGGAAAATGCTTTCTCCGAAGTGAACTATCAGGCGGCCAAGGTATTGTCAGACCTGCATCACAATTTAAATTCTCTCTCTGGCCAATCCTGCTTCCTCCTCCTTCCTTTCACAGGTATTGATCCCTAATAACTCCTATCAGCATCTGTTTCTGAACAATCCAACATGAATACATCACTACATATACCCATACAAAATAAAATCCAGACTGCCATGTTTTCTGGTTTCTGGTTCCTGTTTCCTGCCTCTTGTGTGGACGCAGCTGCCTTCTACTTCCTGGCCCTTATTTTTAGCTGCCTCAAGTACAAACAAGAGGCTTTGACCAGAATATTAATTTTCTGTTTCAGTACTGCCACTAACAGTCAGGTAATATTGAGCTAGTCATTTTATTTCTGGTGGTCTTTGTTTTCTTGACTGTCCCTGGAGGGGTCAGGAAACGCCCTTCTAACCCTCACTATATAGTCAACTAAACAGTTGATTACACACAGTGCCTGAGCCACCAAAATGGTTTTAACCATCCCTAATATACACTTTCTCATGGTATTAGTCTCGGCTAAGATGCCTTCCTAGAAAACGATCCCAGGCTTTTAGGTATTAAACTCAACTCTATTATTTTGGCAAAGGACCAGTTCCCAAAGTGGTTAGGAGAGCTGCCCCATGATGCCCAGTGCAGGAAGGGGAGACAGAGATGATAGGGTACAGCAGGAAGGTTCAATCCTACACTGAAGGAGATGGGCTGGTACCTGCACTCCATTAAGGTGGAAAAGGGAGGGAAAATGTTTTCAGTAACTGGACTGAAATTCAATGACAGCCCTGTGGAACTTCTGTCTTCCCTTCTCTGTCTCTTCCCTGTCTCTGTTCTTGCAGGCGATACCCTGGCTCGAAACTCCAACAACCCAAAATTCCCTTCTCTGGACCACTCATGCCTCACTTTTCCTTCAAAACTGCCATTCAACCATGCCACCACAATCTCCAATATCTCCATTAATTCCACAGTCCCACGGTGTTGATTGTTTAACTTACATACGTTATTAGCTATGATGCTATCAAGGATCCTTACTGGCTTGATGATTTTCCCTTCAGTTACTAGGGAAAAAAATACAGAGATCACAAAAAAGAACAAATGTGGGGAAACGACAAAGTTTCCAAAACCTTACAGTCCTTATGTTTCTGGTATCTGATTTGTAGTTCCAAAACTTCCTCTGTGATCCTGAATGGAAATCCAGATGATTTTATTATCTTGAGGATCAACACTCCCTCTCATTGCTCCCATCTCCAAAATCTTGTCTTTATCAAGTCCAGATGGAGTCTTTCTGTCATTTAATCCCTTTTCCCAGCGTACTCCTCAATGTGTAATCTAGCCTGAAAATCCAGTCAGGCTGTCTTTGACCCCAAGGACAGCTGGCATCTCTAAAAGAGACTGTCAATATGATTCCACTGGAAGCTTCTTTCTCACAATCCGTAAGATATTACCAAACTCTCCCAACTTACTTCAATGCTCCTTCCAGCATTTATTAATCAGTGGTGCCCCAACTAAGATTTTAAAGTTACTTCTCTTAACTCCGCTCACTCATTCAAAATTCCCATTCCCTGAGCAATGGGTGACTGAGTAAAAATAGCTAAATGCCCTGCAAACTATAACAGGATTTGAGGGGGGTAGTAGCACCAAGTAGCCTAACAACTAAAAAACCATTTCTTTGGAGGTTCCTTTCGCAGCGAGAAAAAATGTATTTCAGACATGATACGAAGACTAGGTGAAAGTGTCTAAAAGCCCGGTACGTTGTTTCGATCCTCTAGCCTTGAGGACTGAACTTTCAGTCCAGACTTTAAATATACATATACATGTATATATTCTCTTAGAATCCCGTAGAGGCTGATAATAGGAAACTGACTGAGGCGGGGTCCTACTGACAAAGAATTGAAAAAGTAAAAGTTAACGCCTTCTCCTCTATCTGAAACCTATCGGGGTTCCCAGTTATAATAGCCACCACTTATTGAGTTTGTTTCAGTCACTGCTAGCTTATTTCTATGCACGATTCCGTTTGATCTTCACAGTAACACCAACGGGTTTGTAACACCGTCGTCTCCAGTGCAGAGGCGAAGAAACTGACGTCTGCAGAGGAGTAACAAGATATTTCTTCCATTGTCATACAAGATTAGATAGATTCAGTCTTTAATACAGATTAGGGTGGGTCTTCCCAAGGCAAGACAGTAGTTTAGTTCTCTGCCGGCCCGAACTCTGCACTCCATCCACTTTCGTAGAGCTCTGGTCACGCGCAGAGGGTGGGACTGGACGCAGCCTCCCAGCCGCAGGGTTTGGCAAAGCCCCGCCTCAAAGGCGGGATCACGGCGAGCTTGGCCTCACGCCAATTCTTTCGGAGGCTCTGGGGCGGTGAGCTCTAGAGCCGTAAAGAGGTCTAAGAGTCGTGAAGTTGCGAGGCACGGAAGCGTTGTTTTACGACGATTTGTAGGAACACCACCAGGTTGGCGTTTACCGCTGGTGACTTTTTGCACGTGGGTTGCTGTCTGTCTTCTGCCTGTAATTCTTATCTTTTGGCGTAAACCAGCCACGCTGAAGGAGTGGCGGCGGAGGACAAGGGTCGTGAGCTGATGGATTTTGCTGCTGAAAATGAAGCGACGTCTGGAGGCGGTCTCCAGCGTGGAGCTGAGGGGGCGCGGCTGGGGTTCAAGCCGGGTAGGGAGGGAGGCAGGGGTAAAGCAGGTACTGAGGAGGCCGGCGGTGGAGAGGCAGGGAATGGACTGGCAGGAGTGGAGAAAACGGGGGATAGAGAAGAAAGAAGTGGACAGAAGGCAAAGAAAATGCAAGTGAATCTAACGGTTGTGAAGCATGAAGTTGCGGACTGGTCAGAAATGGAAGAAGGTATGCTGGATAGCCAGTGGCTAAAGCAGGAGGTGAAGGATGAGCCTGAGGTGAAGGAGGAGAAACCAGACACATTGGAGGTGAAGCAGGAGGTGGATAGTAGTTTGGTGGTAGAAGAGAAGGTGGATGAAACAGAGGTAAAGGAAGAGAAAGTGAAGGAAGAGGTGATGGACTGTCTAGAAGTGAAGGAAGAGAGAAAAGATAACTTGGAGATAAAACAGGAGGAGATGTTTTTTGATCAGAACGTAAAAGAGGAAATGATGGATGAAATGTGTGTAAAAGAAGAAAAGTATTTCGCGAAGAAAGAGGTGTTGGATGATACAGAGGTGAAAGAAGAGCCTCAGATAAATTCCCCCGTGGGCTCGAAGCGGAAACTGGCAATGTCAAGGTAAGGCAGGGAGAAATCTGTTGGGGGAATAAAGCTGTGACGTCCTCTGGTCCCTAGTTTGGAGGAAACCACACTACCAGCAAGATGTAGAAAATTAAGCACAAATTTGGGTCCCTGGACTCGTGGGGAATTGGGAATGGGTTTTTTTTTTTTTTTTTTTTCAGATAACAAATTCAGTGAAAATATGTTGGTAGTGTCCAATGGGCAAGTCAGGAGATGAAAATTCTGGGGACTAGAAAACGCTTGGACCACATTCTGGCTTGACTTATTTTCTTGACTCAGTCTTTGTGTGAGAGAAGATAGAGATGAGGAAAAGTCTGATAAAACCAATAACAACAAAGCGGATAAGGTTAAAATTAGACTAAAATGCACTTGAACTCATCCAGTTGTTTAGTATTCTTTGGGTACATGACATAATTACATGACAGCATTGGAAATAAGAGTGAGCAGATTCCTAGGACTTTTACTATCTAGAACACAATGGGCAAAATAGAAGTAGCTGTAGTTTGATTGTAGTATCCCAAGATCCTAGAAGAGCAGTTGAAGACTGAAGACAGATAGTGGGTAATAGCGTTACTAGATTACTCTGATGCCTATTCTAGGTTGGGTGTATAGTTGAGGAAAAAAGATGCAACTGCTACTTTGTAAATTTTACTGGGTCTTATATTTTACTGGTGTGGGTGCCTGTAAGATATCAAAACATAGCTTATGGATTGAAGTTCTGGGTATACACACACACACACACACACACACACACAATTGTTACGAGATTGCCAGGAATTACAATTTAAAATGGCATGCAATAATCTTATTCTCTGATTATAATAGAAAAAAAGAAGTCAAAAGCGAGAAGATTTTTTAAAAATGGAATACATGTTTTCTTGAATTACATATCACTAATGACATTGTAAATGTAGATGTGATTTGGAGACAGTTTCCTAGAGGAGAATGTTCTAACAATAATTGACAGCTATCAAGTATTTTATCAAAGATACATACATATACATTATTCAGTATAACTGTCTGTAAGTTGGTTGTGATGAGTAATTGAGATTAAAATTTTATAAACAAGTAGAATTAATAATTGATAATTTATTTATTTAAGTTTCATATGGGCTTTTGTAGGTGTGAAACTTGTGGGACAGAAGAAGCCAAGTACAGATGTCCACGTTGTATGCGCTATTCCTGCAGGTATATATATAGCTTTCTATCTTATTACCTCTATCTGTACCATTGTTACCTCGAAGTATAAAAGTACCTCCTCTTTGTCTCTTCAGCTTGCCCTGTGTAAAGAAGCACAAAGTAGAACTAACATGTAATGGAGTTCGAGATAAAACTGCCTATGTTTCAATACAACAGTTTACTGAGATGAATCTCCTAAGTGGTAAGCCATCTTCTGCATAGCAGAATGATTGTTCCTGGCCATCGGCATATGTTGTTTATTTTTCTATTTTGGAATTTTTAGATTATCGATTTTTGGAAGATGCGGCAAGAACAGCAGACCATATTTCCAGAGATGTTTTATTGAAAAAACCATTAAGCAATAAACATGTATGTATTTCTTCTAATCCTTTCCAGTTGGAATTTCTTTATTAATTATATTCATTTTGTTGCTCAACAAATGTATTAAGTAACTACCATGGTCTGGATCTATTACTAGGGATACAGCAGTGACCAAAACAAAGTTCTTCCCCACATGGAGCTTGTGTTGGAGTGGGAAAGGCAGGAGTTGAGTAGAAGAAAAAATATAATTTCAGATAGAATTAAATGCATTTGGAAAATAAAGAAGGCAGAGGAGATTAAAGAAAATGAGAATGCCGATTGTTGGGAAGAGATTGTGAGGGTACTGTCTTTGGTAGAGCGGTCGGGAGAAGCTTCTTTGAGAGGTGACATTCAAGCAGTGATCTCAGTGATGAGAAAGAGGCAGTTATGTGGACATTTGGAAGAAAACTATACCAGATAGAAACAAAAGCAAAAGTAACGACTGAGTCCGGAATGAGGTTGGCGTGTCTGGAGATTAAAACAGGAGCAAGGTGACTGAAGTGTAGTGCAGATGTTGAGCTGTGGATTTTACTTACTGTAAATGAAAGTAGAAGCCCTGGGAAGGTTTTGAGGGTGTTTGCTTTTTGAAAAATCACTCCTGTTGCTGTCTGGAAAATGAACTTTAGCTGGCAAGAGTAGAAGATGGGAAGAGGAAGACCAGTTAAAGGGCAGTTGCTGTGGTTCAGACAAGAGATGATGGTGGCTTAGAGAATGCTGTTAGAACTATTAGGAAATAATTCGATTCTGGATTTAAAGGAAGAGCTAACAGGACCTCCTGTTTCAATGCATCTAATTTTCATACTCTTTCATCCCTTTTTCATTCCTTGAGCACTGTTTAAAGTTAAAGCTTACATATTTGAAATGTTTTGCAATTGCTGTTGTTCCAGAAATTCATTAATATTGTTATTGAATCATGCCATGGAATTATGTCCATTTTTAGAGACTATGTTAATATTGAAGTTGCAGAATTTTAGTGCCTTTTAAACACTTCCTTTTATTGCTGGTGTTGGTACAGACATGACATTGCACATACCTGAAAGATTATCATACATCAACTTTTTCCCTCAAGTTTAATTATGCGTATTAAAGTTCTACTTAAAAGATAAATTACTTTTTAATTTTTTTCTTTTTATTGTGAAGTATGGCATGCATGTTAAATAAGTTAACATCCATGTAACTACCACTCAGGTCTAAAATTAGAACACTCCCCAGCTTCTCAGTAGTTTCCTGTCACCCTCTTGTGCCCTTCTCTGATCCATTCTTATTCCTGAATAGTTTTGTAGTTTAGGACCGTTACCACAATTTATCTGTTCTTTTTGTGGTGGACTTTGGGCTTTCTGTAATAACAAAAATTTAGAAACAATGCTACTGTGAACAGTTTGTTTATGAATCATTATTTGCACATGTGCATGTTTTTCTGTGGCTTGTACCTGGGTGTGGAATTGCCTTATGGGGTGCACATATCTTCAGTTTGATTACATGTTACCAAAACATTCTCCGAAGTGGTTATACCAGCTCCCAGTAGTGTGCAAGTGTACCTATTGTCACATCTGGCCTGAAACAATCGGGTCAAAGTTTTAAAATTTCTGTCAAGTTTGAAGGCTGTGTAATTTTATTGTGGTTTTTAATTTGCAGATCTCTTGATTTCTAATGAGATTAAGCATCTTTCAAGTATTTTATTGGCCATTGGATTTTCTTTTGTGGAATGCCTGTTCAACTCTTTTGCTCATCTTTTCATTGGTCAGCTTTCTTTTTCTTTCTGGTTTGTAGAAATTCTTTATATTTCTTGGATGCTAGTTGATGGTTATATATGTTATAAATATCTTCCTTTCTTTGGCTTTTTTTCCACACTATAGTGTCTTTTGGTAATAGATGTTCCCAATTTTAATATAGTCAGATTTATTATATGTCTCATTTATAGTTATTTTGTGTTTATGAAGAAATTCTTCCCTACCTTGAACTTATACATTCATTTTCCCATGAAAAAATTATTTTCTAAAAGCTTTTAGTGTTGCATCTCACATTTATGTTTGTAAACTATTTGGAATTGATTTTTGCGTAGTATGTAAAGTGAAGTGGAGGTCCTGTTTAATTTTCTGTATGGATAATCCACTTCCTAGCACCACTTATTGAAGAGTTCATCTTTTCACTATTGCTCTGCAGGGCCATCTTTGTCATACATCGAGTATCCATATATGTGTGGGTCAGTTTCTGGCCTGTCTATTCCACTTGTCTATCCAGACCAATACTATGCTCTTCCAATTATCTTAGGGTTTTTTTTTCTCCCTGAAACTTGCTATCTAATAGAGTAAGTTCTCCCACTTTGTTCATTTTCTAGAGTATAGCTATAGTCTTCGTAATTCTGTACCAATAAGAAGAATCAGTCTGTTGATTCTACAGTCTTCCCTCTCCTAACATGAGAATTTTGATTGGGGTTACATTTACTTTATAGAATAACTTGGGTGATTAGACTTTATAGCACTGTATCTCTAAATCCTTTGTTGTGTTGTATCTCTGCACTTACTGGTGACTTCTTAAATATCTCTAGTTTTCTCAGCAGATGTCTTGTACATTTTTAGTGAGCAGCCATATTAAAATCTATTGCAGTACCTTATCTATAGATTCTTTAGGTTTTCTCTATCAGTAATTCATCACAATATATTTCTGTCCTTAACCTTTTAAGCTGCAGTCTCTCTCTCTCTCTCTCTGCACCTTATTGGAATAGCTAGTACTTCTAATTCAATGTCAAATACTAGTGATGATAGTAGATATTTATGTTGCAAGTCTCAAGTCTATCTCTAGGTTTGATAGAAGGATTTTGCTAGAAGGATTCACAGGACTCAATGTACAGTTCTTCTCATGGCAATAATTTACTTCATTGAAAGGGTACAGAGTAAAATTAGCAAAATGAAAAAGCATTCAGGGTAAAGTCTGGAGGAATTTAGCCACAAGCTTCCAAAGAGTTCTCTAGAGTTCAAAGAGTTCTCTGGAGTCACACAGTAAACAGTTAATTCCTCTGGCAGTGAGTTGTGATAACACATGTGAAGTATCATCTACCAGGGAAACCCACTCGCTGCCCGAGGGTTTTATTGGGTGCTGGTTGCAGAAGCACCCTCTGCCTAGCATGTGCCAAATCCCACACTCCCAGGAGTAAAGCATATAAAACCACATTGTTTATACAAACAGTTTAGACATAGTGAACTTTCATCATCTGGAAAAGTCAGCGTAGGGAACCATTTATCAGTCAGTCAAATTCCCAGAAACCAGCCAAGGGTCCGCCTTGTAAGCAAAATAACAGTCTCAGGCCCGCTGTGTTTACTCCTTTGTGCATCTTTGTTTTGTAAGGAGGTTCTGTGCCTACTTTGCTAACAGATTTTATTATGAATGGTTGTTATGTTTTGTCAAAGTGCTTTTTCTGTTTTTGATTATTTCTTTTTCTAATGTATACTATTCTGATAATAATATGGATAATATAATCTTTTAATTGATTTTCTATTTTAAGCTAAATTTACATGGTCTTTTTATTATAACAAAGCATGGTTTTTATACTTTGCAGAATTTAGTTGTCTTAATAGTACACACTCATTCATTCATTTTGTATTTCTGTTCATGAGTGAGATTGAGCTCCAGTTTTCCTTTTTAGTATCTTCATAGGTTTTTATATCAATATGATTCTAGTTTCATAAAATTGTTTGAGAATGTTTTTATTTTCTTCTTGGATGCATTGGATTATTGGAATTAGTTACAGGAATTATTTCTTCCTTAGGAATTTGGTTAAATTTATTAATGAACCAATATAGACTTAGAATTTGAGCCAGTGAGATATATTCTTTGTTATTTATGGGACTGGTCAGATTTTCTGTGTCTTCTTGGTCAGATTAATAAATTACATTTCTCTAAGAATTTGTCCATTTGACCTAAATTTTCATATTTTTATGGCATAAAGCTCTTCATAATATTCTTCTGTATACATGTCTGTATGAATAGTTTCCTTTGTGATATTGGTTACTTGTGTCTTCTATTTTTTCTTGGTCAGTTGCTGTTATTATTTCTTTCCTATTTTGTTAATGTGTCCTCTTTTGTTAAATCCTTTTTCATTTTTAGTCTAATTACATTGTGGTCAGGGAATATATTCTTTATTCTGAATTCATTCCTTTAAAATACATTGACTGTATTTATGGCCCAGCATGTGGTCATGTTTCGTAATGTTCTGTTTGCTTAAAAAATAAAAAGTATTTTGCAATTGCTGAATGTAGCGTTCTACATACTCCTTTTAGGTTAGGTTTATGCATTATGTTGTTCAAATTGTTTATAACTATACTGATTTTTTTTAAATCAGTTCCAGAGAGAGGTCAGTTAACATTTCCCTGTAGATACAATCAAAAGGGTTTGTATTTCCTCTGATGATTCAGTTAGTTTTGCTTTATGTACTTTAATGCTAAATTATTAGATGAGTACCTCAGGAAATGCTATCCTTTGCTTGGTATTTACATGGTGTATTTTTTTTTCCTTTTTCTATGGGCCCTTTTATTTGCTTGCGTTCTAGTTATGTCTTTTCTAAGTATCATGTAATTGGGTTCTAGTTTTTCTGTAGTCTGATAACTGTTACTTTGAACTACATCATTAAGTTCATTTACATTTTTATAAAATTACCTATATATTTGACCTTATTTATTTATTTTTTTAATTACAGGTGATATGCAATATTATATTAGCTTCAGGTATACAGCATAGTGATTAGATATTTACATAATGTGTATAATTTATGAAGTGATCCCACTGGTAAGTTTAGTACCCCCCAACACCATGCTTACTTATTACAGTATTTTTTTACTATATATTTCCTGTGCTGTACTTTACTTTCCATGACTAATTTGTAACTGCAAGTTTGTACTTGATCATTTCACCTTTTTTAAGCAGCTCCCCAGCACCCCTTCACCCCAGTGTGTCAACCATCAGTTTGTTCTCTGGATCTATGAGTTTATTTCTGTTTTGTTTGTTTATTTTGTTTTTCAGATTCCACACATAAGTGAAATCATATATTTGTCTTTCTCTGACTTAATTTCACTTAGCGTAATATAGTACCCTCTATGTCCATTCATGTTGTCACAAATGAATGGCAGGATTTTACCCTTTTTGTATCCCATTGTTTATATGTACCAACCTTCTTTATCAGTTTCTACTGAGGGACACTTAGGTTACTTCCATGCCTTGGCTATTATAAATAATGCTGCAGTGACATAGGGATGCATTTGTCTTTTCAAATTAGTGGTTTGGCTTTCTTTAGATAAATACCCAGCGGTGAAATCGCTTTTCTTTTGTTATAGTCTTTTTTTCAAAGTCTGTTTTGTCTGATATAACTGTTGCTACCCCAGCTTATTTTTCATTTCCATTTGCATGAAATATTTTTTCTGTTCCTTTACTTTCAGTCCATCTGTATCTTTTGATCTGAAATGGGTCTCTTGTAGACAGCATATGTTAGGGTCTTGTTTTTTTAATCTATTTTTTTATCCATTCTATGTTTTTTTATTGAAGCACATAACCATTAATTATTGCTAGATACATAGTTATCACCATTTTATTTTTCATATTTTTTTATCTTTTTCTTAAAGAAGTCCCTTTAACATTTGTTGGAATACAGGTTTCATGGTGATGAACTCCTTTAACTTTTTCTTACCTGGGATGATCTTTATCTTGTCTTCCATTCTGAATGTTTGCCTTACTAGGTAGAGTATTCTTGGTTGTAGGTTCTTGCTTTTCATCACTTTGAATATTTTATGCCAATCCCTTTTGGCCTGCAAAGTTTCTGGTCAGAAATGAGTTGATAGTCTTATGGGAGCTCCCTTGTATAATTCTGTCTTTAACCTTTGATGTTTTAATTATGATGTGTGTTTTATAGGCTTGTTTGGATTTGTCTTGTTTGGAACTCTTCTGGACTACATGTCTATTTCCTTTGCTTAGGGTAGGGAAGTTTTCAGTCATTATTTCTTCAAATAGGTTTTCAATCCCTTGTGCATTCCCTTTTGCTGGTACCTCTGTGATGAGAATGTTGTTACACTCGATGTTGTCTCAGAACATCCTCATTAACTGTCCTCATTTTTTTAAAAATTGTTTTTAGGTGTTCCGATTGAGTGTTTTTCACTGCCTTGTTTTCCAAATCACTTATTTGGTCCTCTGCTTTGTGTAATCTGCTGCTGCTTTCATCTAATGTATTCTTCATATCAGTTGTTGTATTCTTCATTTCTGACAGATTTTTTTTATGTTTCTATGTCCTGTTTTATCTTTGAAGTTTTTTCACTGAGTTCATCTATACTTTCTGTAAGTTCACTGACTATCTTTATAACCAGTGTTTTTGAACTCTTTGGTAGATGGCTTGCTTTCATTTTGTTTAGTTCTTTTCCTGCAGTTTTGCTCTTTGTTTCATTTGGGACATGCTTCTTTGTCTCCTCATTTTGGGTTCCTCCCTGTGTTTGTTTCTACATGTTAGGTAGATCTGCTACATCTCCCAGTCTTGCCAGGGTGGTTTTACCTAATGTATATCTTGACATCTTACCTAGTACAAATCCAGGAGATATCCCTCATGGTTCTTAAGTACTAAGGCTGGGTGTGGGGCAGACAAGCTCACTTCTCATCTTTGCCCCTCCTACCATTCTCTACATGGCTTCTTTTTTATATCCTTGGTTATAAGAGTTCTGTATAGCTAGTCTTCAGATGGTTCTGAAGGCTGGTTCTGTACTTTAGTTGTAATTTTGATGTGGTCATGGGAGGAGGAAAGCACAGCATTTGCCTGCTCTGCCACTTTGATGGGAAGTCCCATGTGTATTTGACGTTAAATGTATCACCTTATTGTGCTATTTGCTCCATTTGGTTATTCCCCCCCTTGTCTTTTGGACTGATTGAGGTGTTTAGTTTTCTTTTCTTGCTCTCTTTCTTTCTTTCTTTTTTTTTTTTTTTTTGATCACTTGAATTTTTCTCTTCGTTGGATTAGAAGTTATATACCTTTTTTCTATCCTTTCCTCCATCAGACTGAACATACAACATACTTACCTTACCTTACCAGCATCTAAAGTTAATCAGCACCTTAACTCTGTAACTAGACAATGCTGGGATCTTAGAATAGGAATTGGCAAACATTTTCTATAAAGGATCACATGGCAGATACTTTTTCCATGCCATATGGTCTCCATCACAACTACTCTTCTCCACCATTGTAGCAGGAAAGCAGTCATAAACAGTACATAAACAGGTTGGGGGGGGCTGTATTCCAAAAAAAAAATGGTTATAAAAATAGGCAATAAGTAGGATTTGGCCCTAGTTTATTAGCAGTTACTTTAGAGCTCTTAATTTTTTTTGAACTCTCTACTGACCTTTCGTATTGTTTTTAGATATTTAAAGCATTTTTTAAGTCTTCTACAGTAATTACTGTTTTATCCAGTAAGTGTTTATTTTGGTGTATCTTCATATTTCTGACTTTCTTTCCTCTTTATACCTATATTCATCATCTTAGACTTACCATCTGAGAGATCACTTTCTGCCTCAAGTACATCCTTTAGACTATCCTTTAGAGAGGGTTTGCTGATTACCAACTCTTAGATTAGTCCTTTAGTTGTTTGAATTTTTTTTATTTCATCCTCACTCTTATGTGATTTTTCTTTGCAGAATTCTGAGTTCAGGTTTATTTTTCCAATGTCTGTGGTTTCCATTGTTCTTGTAAAGTCATCTGTCATTTTTAACTGCCTTTAAAATCTTTTTTCTCTGGCTGCATTATTTTTGTGTTCTGAATTTTTAAGTATATTTTATTGATTATGCTATTACAGTTATCCTATTTATTTCCTTCATTTATCCCTCTCTGCCCTGTATTCATCTTCCCTCCAGGATTCCCTGCACTTAGTTCATGTCCATGAGTCATACATACAAGTTCTTTGTCTTCTACATTTCCTATACTATTCTTAACCTCCCTCTGTCTATCTTGTACCTACCAATTATGTTTCTTGTTCCCTGTAACTTTTTCCCCATTCTCCCCTCCCAGCTGATATCCCTCCATGTGATCTCCACTTCTGTGATTCTGTTCCTATTCTGTTATTTGCTTAGTTTGTTTTTGCTTTTGTTTTTGTTTTTGTTTTTAGGTTCAATTGTTGGTAGTTGTGAGTTTGTTGTCATTTTACTGTTCATAGTTTTGATCTTCTTCTTTTTCCTAGAGAATTCCCTTAAACATTTCATATAATAAGGACTTGGTGATGGTGAACTCCTTTAACTTTGCCTTATCTGGGAAGCACGTTATCTGCCCTTCCATTCTAAATGATAGCTTTGCTGGATAGAGTAATCTTTGATGTAGGTCCTTGCTTTTCATGAATACTTCTTTCTAGCCCCTTCTTGCCTATAAGTCTTCTTTTGAGAAATCAGCTGATAGTCTTATGGGAACTCCTTTGTAGGTAACTCCTTTTCTCTTGCTGTCTTTAAGATTCTCTCCTTATCTTTAATCTTGGGTAGTTTAACTATGATGTGTCTTGGTGTGTTCCTCTTTGGTCCAACTTCTTGGTACTCTGAGTTTCCTCAACTTGTACGTCTATTTCCTTCCCTAGATTGGGGAATTATTTTTTCATTATTTTTTCAAATAAGTTTTCAGTTTCTTGTTCTTCCTCTTCTAACACTCTTGTGACTCAGATGTTAGAATGTTTAAAGTTGTCCAGGAAATTAGTAGCTTCTCCTCATTTTTTAAAAATTTTATTGTTGTTCAAGTACAATTGTCTGCATTTTCCCCCTCCACCCCCCCACTTGGTTTTGTCCGTGTATCCTTAATAGTTGTTCCTGAAATCTCTTGCCTCCTTTGAATTCTTGTTTCTTAATTCTCTTCGGTTGAATCTTTATTTCTTCCTTTTGTTCTAAATCAATTGATTTGAGTTCCAGTTTGCTTCCCTTCACTGTCAGTTCCTTGTATATTTTTCTTTATTTCACTTTGTATAGCCTTCACTTTTTTTGTTTTGCAGCCGTGTACGATCATTTCTGTGAGCATCCTGATTACCAGGGTTTTGAACTCAGCATCTGATAGGTGGTCTGTCTCCTCGTTGCTTAGTTCTTTTTTTGGAGTTTTGATTTGTTCTTTCATCTGGAGCATATTTTTTTGTCCTGGTACAGCTGTTACGTTGGAAGTGGCAGAGCCTTAGGTATTCGCCAGGGTGGGGCAACTCCCTTTGGCACATTTTGGCACTGTATGTAGAGGAGGGGTCAGAGAGGGAACCATGCGATTTGTTTGGCTCTCAGACGCCTTTCAGTCACTTCCCCAACTACCTGCAAGTGAATTGTGCCCTTCTGATGCTGATTCCCATGTGGGTTGGCTTGTGCATGTTCTAGGGCCCCATGGGCACCACCAATGGACTCTACTGTGAGACTGACAATGTCTACCTGTGCCACTACCACCACAGGTTTTTACAGCCCAAGGTTTTGAAGCTTTCTTTTCCTGTGCTGGAACCCTGGGTTGTGCAGTCTGTCTTACTGTCCAGTTGTTCCTCCTGGTTTATCCATGTGCAAATGGGGACCACCCGGTCTGTCAGCTGCCATTTTACTGTGCATTCCCTCCACCCTGGCTGCCTGTCTCCCTCCTACCAGTCTGGATGAGTGCATTTTCCTTAACTCATTGGTTGTCGGACTTCCATACAGTTTACTTTTCTGGCAGTTCTGGTTCATTTTAAATTGGTGGCTGTCCTTCATTTGGCTGTTCAACAAGGGAGCAAAGTGTATCTACCCACACCTCCATTTTGGCCAGAAACCGTACATTTTTACTATAATGTGAAGATGCAGATTTATTTTTATTCATCTTATTTGGAAAATGTTAGGGTTCTTGAAACTGTAGAGTATCTTTCTTCAGTTCTGCAAAAGTATCAGCTCATTTCTATTAAAATATTACCTCTGCCTTATTCTTTCTCTTCCTTCTGAAACTACCATTAAATATAGCTTAGGTCTTCTCCCTACATCTTACCTATTCTTTAACATGTCTTTGATTTTTTTTCATCTTTTTTATCTCTGTATTGCATTCTAGAACGTTTCTAGTTTTTTTAGTTCTTTTAAAAATCTTCTGAGTCACTTTTTATAGTTGCACTGTAGATATTTTCATGCTTTATTTTATTCCTTTAAATTTTGCAGAGCTGTTCTGTAATTTGTGTATGATTCTTTTAAGTTTCTTGATATATGTGGAACTTTCTCGGCTGCCTCTTTTTGTCTCCTTTGACTCCTGCTTACTAAGTCTTTTTTTCTTTATTGTTTATGCTTGTTTATTTTTTTATTGAATGCTGCTTTCTTTCCTTAAAAAGTTATTTGTGAGAATTTTTTGAAGATGGAAGACACAGGCCTTTTTTTTCTACCAGGTACCTGGGAACACTGTGAATCTGGGTCTATCTGAAACCAAGTTGAAGTTTTAAGATTCTCTTGACCACACAAGCAAGGCAAATTTTCATTTCAACTCTGTGCAAGGGCTAGCCCATGACCTTGTAATGTACTTTTCCTCCTCCTGTTCTAGTTAGACCAGTACATATTTCCTAGAACACTCTGGAGTTAGAGTTTATATCTGTTTCACCCTTTTCCTGTTACTCAGCTGCATGTAAGGAGAGCTTCCTAGAAGTTGACATGGTTTTGACTCTGACCTTGATGCCAAGGAGGCTGTTGAAAGGGGAAGCCTGTATTTGCTAGAATTTGCAAAAGTGGCATCATTACTTTGCTTACCTGAGTTCTCGCTGTTTATTAAAATTGACCTGTATTTTCCTATTTCTGTCAGTTCTTCACTGCTTTTAGAGGTGTTAAACTACATTTTAGAGTGTGTGTGTGTGTGTGTGTTTTCCCCATTATCTCCCCATTATCTAGCATTCTTACATGTTTTCATTGGGAGAGTTGGTCATTATAACCACTGCCACAGTTGAAACCAAAGTTCTGTAGTTATAAAATTGTATATAATTTCTTAAATCATTTTTATGCTTAGCCAGTGATTGCTGGCCCTTCTTCCCTTGGCTTGTGTCTTGGTTCTCTTGACTCTCTGCATTGCAAACTCTAGATCCCCATTTATTTAATCAAGAAACTTGCATTTAGACTTGACTGTTTCTTTGTGTAATATTTTTCATCAGACCTGTTCTAGGAGGTGCCATGATTCCTCCCCTGAGTGAAGTAGCTCTCTAGTAATAAAAGCAGATATATATTATGAAACTATCAGTCAAAGAGGAAGAACTGAATAGGTAGCCACTATGATTGCTGAATGACCTGTATTTTTTTTTTTTTTTTTTTTGAAATCCCTTCTCTTGGCTTATAGAGCATATGGGTGAAAGCACCAGCTCTGGAATTATGCAGACCTGGATTTGAATAGGGCTCTGCCTGTCAGAAATAGTTGTATAGTGTTGGGCATTCATTAATTCTCCCTGCCAAAATGGAGGTGATGGAGTAGTGCCTGTCTCATAGTATTGTGAGAATTAATTGACATTGCTTCTTGGCACAGTTTATGAAACATAAGTACTCAATAAATCTTAACTGTTATATTTTGAAAGTTATTTTATTCACTTTTGAAACTTAAGGCATTTTAAAATTAATTTGTCTAATTTTTTTTTTTTTGGTTGTTAGATGTACTTTATGAAAAATCGTGCCCGAAGGCAAGGTATTAACTTAAAACTTCTACCCAATGGATTCACCAAGAGGAAAGAAAATTCAACATTTTTTGATAAGAAGTAAGTTTCTCACTTCTTTCTTAGTATTATATCAGGTGTTCTAATCTTATCAGGAACTTCTTTTTTTTTTTTTTTTTTTTTATTGTTGTTCCATTACAGTTGTCCCACCTTTCCCCCCATTGCTCTGTCCTGTCCCACCCCCTACTCCCAAAGTCAGGAACATCTTTTAAGGTTTAGTTTAATATGATATAGTGCTACCAAAAGTGTGGTCTGTGGGCTGTTTGTTATTAGTCCATGAAAAGATACAATTTGAAAATAAGCATTTAGAGGCTTAAGCTGATTTTCTATAGTGAGACTCTAATAAAAATTTGGTCTTGCAGTGTGTGTATGTGTCTGTCTCTCGGGGACCCAAGATACCATGGAAGCATTTCAGAGGCTTCAGGGACAAAGCAGTGAGTCATAGCAGGACTCATGCACAGTTTTGCTCAGAGCAGCTCAGCTTTTTATAATCCTTTCTACCTTGGGATTCCACTAAGATTTTATTTGAAAGCCAGTGATGTGAAAGTAAGGGACTTGGGAAACTTTCACTCTGTAGTGAGTGTGAGTACAGGTAATACAACAGAGATTAGTTTGCTGCTTTCTGAAAGTGCTAGATCAAAAAGGCCCCATTAGCACAGAGTACTGTAAGCGTTCCAAGTCCTGTAAGTAGCCCAGTAAATTATTAGATAATGCCTTTCACAAGTCAGGATTCTGGATTTAGAGGTAAACCTTCCTCTTCAGTTTCTTAGTATGTGCGAAAACTTGTACAGGTAACTTCCTTTCTCTGGGCTTCATCTGTGTGATGTCAGATTCCCTTCCAATTTTACTCTTCATAAATTAAAAAGACAGCATCAGAATTATTAGTATTCTAATAAACCTGTCTTTTCAAAACATGTTATGTTATTAGATGATGTTATCCATTTTTTTATATGTTTCAAGACATAAATATTTGTAAAGGTGGTTTTCCTTTTTCCTGGTTAGCTCCCAGAAGTAAAGTAATGTCTTCCATTTACCAAATGTGAGATGATTCCTTTGCACATTGTGAAAGTAGTGTATTTGGAAATTGACCTAATTTATTTGAAATGTAAAGTAACTGCTCTGTGCCTTCTCAGGTATAAAGCCACACACTTTTTTCTGCAGCTAGCTCTTTTCCCTTAAACAATATAGTGTGGATCTCTTTTCTCGTTAATGTAAATCTGCCTCATTGTTTTTAAGCTGTCTGCTCCAACTGTGACTACTCTATAGTGATTTATTTAATTATCCCCACATTCATGAACATTTAGCTTATTTGTAGTTTTTGTTACAAATAATGCTATAATAAATATTGTTAAACAGATTGTTTTGTGTGCTTATGTGATATTTCTATAGGATTAATTCCTAGAAAGCAGAATTACTGGGTCGGGGACTACATTCATTTAAACTTTTTAGAGAAACTCCAAGTTGTTTTTCCCCCAAAGTACTACTTTGTACTTTCATCAGAAAAAAGTATCAGAACACTTATTTTAGTTATACCTGCACTTCAATGGAATTTTATTCAACTTTTTTGACTCTGTAATCATTAGAGAGGCTGATCTCTTACATTTTTTATTTCTTTTAAGATGTTCCTGTTTATATCTCATCTCAGTCTGTTATATTCATTTGAACATATTCATCAGTCTGTTTATCCTTTCGTTTCATCCCCCATTTTTGATGTACTTTAAATAGTTGTAAAAAATTCTGTAAAACATAGAAATAGTAAAATAGAGTGGTCAAGAGCACAGACTAGAGCCAGGCTGCCTGAGTTCAAATTTCTCTGATCAGCATCTTCCTAGCTATGTGACCTTAAGGTAGTACGCATAGCTGCTTTGTGTCTCAGTTCCCTCACTTACATGTGGGACTAGAAATAAATTAGGGTTAAGCCAGTTTTCATTTCCATTTGTAGCACTATATGAGAATGCCTGTTTAAATATCTCACTAGTACTGTGTTGACTCTTTTTCTAAAAAACTTACCAATTTTGTCCCTGGTTGGGCGACTCAGTTGGTTGGAACATCATCCCATGCACCAAAAGGTTGTGGGTTCAGTCCTTGGCCAGGGCACATGCCTAGGTTACGGGTTTCATCCCTGGTCAGGTCCCAT
The DNA here is from genome assembly GCA_004027475.1 of Anoura caudifer. Taxonomy (NCBI): domain Eukaryota; kingdom Metazoa; phylum Chordata; class Mammalia; order Chiroptera; family Phyllostomidae; genus Anoura; species Anoura caudifer. The sequence goes on from PVKU01002943.1 coordinate 86,929, forward strand.
ATGGGAGGCAACCAATCAATGTTTCTCACATTGATGTTCTCTGCACCCCCACCCCCACCCCTAAAATCAATAAAAATAACCTCAGGTGAGGATTGAAAAAAAATTACCAGTTTTAAAGTTCGAAATGGTATTTTGTTTTAATTTCACTTCATTGCACTAAGATACGGAATATTTGCCCACAAGTTTAAGTGTAACATTTGACTTTAATTCAGTCTGCTAGTTAAGATGAGCTATCATTTATCTTGGGAGTCAGTTCAGTGGGGAAAAAAACTTTAACCTGTGTAACTGAGTTTTTCCATTTCTTCGTTGTTAAATGGCCCAGTATATTTTTAAAGGAAAAATGGTTTTGCTACTAACCAAATTTAAAATGTCTGTCTTCAGATGTTGGATGAATAATAAAGCATTAACATGACTTCCCAGCTAGTCAAAAGGCATCCTTAAAGAATATTACTGCTTAGTCAGCTTGGAAATCTCTTTAATCCCAATAGATTTTGTTTCTACTTTTTTTAAAGATTTTATTTATTTATTTTTAGAGAGAAGGGAAGAAAGGGAGAGGGGGAGAGAAACATTGATGTGTGAGAGATTCATCAATTGTTGCCTCTCGCACGCCCCCAACTGTGTACCTGGCCTGCAATGCAGGCACATGCTCTGAATGGGAATTGAACCAGAAAACTTTTGGTTCATAGGCCAGCATTCAACCCACTGAGCCACACCAGCCAGGGCTATTTTGTTTATTCTTATTTAGCATTTTTCATCATTGATTTAAATCTTGGCACTATCGACATTTTGAGCCAGAGAATCCTTTGTTGTAGAAGTCTGGCTTGTGCATTTTACGGTGTTTAGCAGTATCCTCCAGATGTTGGTAACATGCACACACACACACACACCCTGTAGATGTTGGTAACACACATACACACACCCTCTGTCGTGACAACAAAAATGTCTTGCCAGATGCCCCCTGAGGTAGGGCAGAGGAGAGAGGCAAAATCACCCTTGTTTGAGAAGCGCTGATTTAGATGAAAACAAAAGGCATGCTTACTGAACTTAATGCATGGCAAAGTCAGGACTACAGAAAATTTTGATTAGTAAAAGGTGGAATAAGATAAATAAGACCCTGTACTGTAGGGGTAGACTATGGGAGAAAAATAAAAACACACTTAGAAGTACCTTCTTTGAGATACCCATGTTTACTTAACCATGCAATATGAAAATGGCCAAGATTTTAGGTAATGGTAGTGTTATTTGTTAGAAGGAATGAAGAAGCAAATACTAAATCTTTTAAAAGAATTGTTTTCACCTTTGTTCTCTCTTGTGTTTCTAAGAGACTTGTTTTCAGTGCTTTTCTCATCCTTCAAAAGTGGTTAAGGTTTTGACTTAAGCCTGTATTTCAGTACTGCCTGTACCATTTGGTACACATTAGGTGATCTTGGGCAAGATCAAACTTACTGGGTTGTTAAGAGGATCGAATGAAGTAATACTGTAGTACCTGGCACTTAGTAAAATACAGTGACGTTTTTATGTGAAATTCTGAGGTATAGTACATTTACTGTATTACATTCACCCCCGGTAGGCCTGGGGCAGCATTATATAATCAGTCCATACTGTTTCTGCAGTGAAACCTAGAACTGTTTACAGTATACAGTGTTACCTTGGTGTGCTCCTCATTAATTCATTCCAGAACTCGAAACCAGTGCCACAACTGACAAGTACTAAACTCTGAAGCATTTTCTCTGGGGGAGAGGGGGAGCATCATGACTCACACAAGTCCTAGCAAATACAAAGTTTCCAAGAAGCACCAAGTGCTGAAACATTTTTTTCTCCTCAAAATGTGACCAGTGTGGGGTTTGGCGAGTTCTGAAGCTGACGAGTACCGATGTGTGACTGTAAATGGGCTCAGTCAGGTTTTGCTGCACAAGGAGTTGGGAAAAAACTTATATTTTTGAGATTTAGGGATTTTGGATTGTGGTCCTATACCAAGATTATTATTATTACTCCCTGGGTATTACATTAGTTCTTTATTTCAGTAGCTTGAACTATAATATAGTCAAGAACTCAAACTAAACTTTTTGAAATGAAATGTTCAAGTGGTAACTTGAGCATCTGATTAAAGAATTCTTTAGGTGTTTTTGTAACTCTTCTATAAAGTCTGACATTATTTCAAAATAAAAAAGTTTTTAAAAATTTAAATACCCTCATATGAAGTGTGACTAGTGCACGGTGCTTGAATTACGTCTGTAGAATTATCGGCAGGTTGTGTGGCAGCAGACTCTGTAGGACACACAGGTTCATTCAGACCCAGGCGTCCTTCATAGCAGGAGTTTTGACCAGTATCACTCTGAATCTCCTAAAGTCGCTTAAAAAATTATGTGGTGTGCGTGAATATTTGTAAGGTTAAGACCTGTAATTTTCATTTTATAGTCAAAGTGGGATGTAACACTAACCAGTCTGTGAGGTCAAAAATGAAGTGTGTAGTAGCAATGAATTTCAGAGGACTGATGAACTTGCAGGAACATCATAATAGAAAGCTTTAATGAACAAAAAAAAGTTGAGGGATACTTATGTTAAGAACAATTGAGCCAAAACAAGGCCAACATTCTCTCTTTAAAAGAGGAGCTTGATACAAAATATGTCCAATAGGAGGCTCCCCTACTTACTTCGGAGCAGTTCCCAAACAGCCGCTGTGAAATGACGACCCCTGCAGCGGCATCTTCCTCTCCTCTCCTCATCTCTTTGTGGGGCATGTGGCTTTATGTTCGCTTTCACTCAACGCTAATCAAAACCTAGTGAAAGAAAGATGAGTCTATATGAAGAAAACTGAAAGTCTACCAAATGCCCTAAAAGATCTGAACAAATGGAGAAAAGTACCTTATTTTAGGGAGATTCAATATTTTAGAAATAACATTTATTTCTTAAATGAATGATCTTTAAATCTGATGTGTTCCTAATCAAAATACTAATGAGATTTTTGTTATTATTAACCTGGGTGGGGATTTTTTCGTTTTTGTTCTTTCTTTGTTTGGTTTTGAGAAGGAAAGGATTCATGATAAAGCGACTGAAGTTCATTTTGAAGAATGAACTTGGGGGAAGACCAGGAAGAACCTGAGAAAGAGTAATGGGCTGCACTCAGAGTTTATGAAATTCTAGTAAAGTTTTATGGTGTTGACATAGAAATTTATAGTTATCTTAGATTATAGAAAATAAACAGATATTGGGTACTCTGTTATGTGATCAAGAAAGTATGTCAAATTAATACAGATACTGACTTATTCCATAAATGAGGTTGATACAGTTAACTTGCCATTTGGTGGGGAAAAGCTGGGTCTTTTACTAGACTTCCTGGTGGGTCAAACTTAAAATGAAATAAAATATAATAGAATATTTCCTAATCTTGAAGAGAGGAAGCATCCCATCCAAAGCCATAAAGGGGGGAAAAACTAAATTTACATAAAATATTAAAAAAATTGTATGGCAATAAAAGACCATAATAAAGGCTAAAGACTAACTGGACAAAAAGTCTTTAGCATATATGACAATGAATGTTTATGCATTAGTAAGGAAAAAGACTAGCAACTTAAGGAAAGGGGACAAATGATAAGAATAGATGTTCATAGAAAGCTGTATATATACACACAATATATGGCTGCAAGCATATAATATCTAATATAATGAAGGTATGGGTGCCCTGGCTGGTGTGGCTCAGTGGAATGAGCACTGGTGTATGAACCAAAGGGTCACTGGTTCGATTCCCAGTCAGGGCACATGCCTGGGTTGCAGACCAGGTCCCCAGTAGGGGGCATTCCAGAAGCAACCACACATCAATGTTTCTCGCTCTCTCTTTCTCCCTTCCCCTCTCTAAAAAAATAAATAAATAAAATCTTTAAAAAAACAAAAAAGGAAAGTATGGGTTAGCCATTTTCCTCTTCTACTGTTCTTGAGAGTATAAACTGTCATCGAGAAGGCAATTTGGTAATATTTTTCAAAATGTTATATATGCCCACTCAAAGAATTTAGCCCACTAAATACAAATGTGTTAGTATAGTTCACAGAGATATATGTACACATATATCTGTTACAGCATTTTTTTAATAGTGTAAAGACTAAAAAAAACTTAAGAACTTATCAGTATGGAACTGAGTTAATGATGGTACTTTCATGCAGTGGTATTCTACGTAGTCATTAAATAAAAAGTTAGATGTAAGAGTACTGTCATGGAATGGCATCCATGATTATTCAGTGCAATAAGTATGCTGTAATTTAAACAATTATCTGAAAGATAGGAAGCTCACTTTTTCTATTAACATAAAATTTACATGCAATGAAATACACAAATCGTAAGTGTACATTTGTTGGGTTTTGACAAATGCATATACCTATAGAACCTACTCCCTATGAGTACATAGAACGTTACTGTCACCCCAGAAAGGTTTTCCCTAATTAGGTCCTCGCCTCCCCAAAGATACCTGTTCTAAGTTTTTTCCTGAATATTTTGCCTGTTTTAAAATTTTGTATGTGTGGAATCATTATAGCTTACCTTTACTTTTGCATGATAGTTTAGCTGAATGTGAACTATCTTAAGTTGACACTTATTTTAGTACTTCATGTTTATTACATTTCTTACCTTTGCCACTGTTGAGAATACTGTTGTTTTATATAGTCTTTTTTTTTTTAAGTTGCTTTTAAGATCTTTATTTTTATCTTTGGAGTTGTGCAGTTTCACTATGCGGGTGTTTTCTTTTTTATTTACATTCCTCGAGATTCGTTGTCTTCCTGAATGTGACAGTTCTGGAAAATTCTAATGAATTATCTTTCTTATTTCTTTGTCTTTGCTACATTCTGGGTAATTTACTCAGCCATATTACCCAAGTCATTGTCTCTCCTCAGCTGTGTCTAATTAATCTGGTCTTTAGACCATTTTGTTTTGTTTGTTTCAGTTATGTTTTTTTATTTTTAGAAGTTTTGTTTCTTTCCCAAATCTGTCTGATCTTTTAAGATAGAATTGTATTCCTTTCTCATGTTTTAAGCTCCCCTTTGTTTACTAATTTAGGATATTTATTGTCTGTGTAAATAATTCCAGTATATGAAAGGATTGGAAATCTGTTACTACTGCTTGCTGTTTGTATTGAGTCTTGATTATGGTGGCTTGTTTTTTTTTTTTTCCTAAAATGTAATTGTGAATTCAAGAATGTAGTACACATTTGCATTTGCTAAATACCCTGTGGTACCAATCCAGGACCCTATTTAATTTCTTAGTCTGAAGTTGCTCGGACTAACTATACTAGTAGTAATAATCTGAACTTCAAACGCATTTGAGGAAGCTGCAGTTAGGCATTCTCTATTGAAACCTTCCTTCCCATCCCATTTGCCTTATTCTGTCCCTAAAACTGAAGCTGAGGTCTGTAAGCTTCCTTGTTGTCTCCTTTTGCGGATGGGCAGCATTTTTCTGGTTCACACTTTCACTGGTTTTATGCAGTGATCTCAGTTTGAGGTCTCCAGTTGAGGTGTGCCCAGGTTCTTGCCTCATGTCACCCAGTAACTGTTGAAACACGAGCCTCTTGGTTATCAAGATTGGCAGAGGTCTCCAGAGTATGTGTATCTTGAGCATTCCACTGTGGTTTTCAGTTCCTGCTTCCTTTTGGCCTAAGATTTTTCTTACTTTGTGATGAGTGCAGTATGTTTGTTCTGTTTCTTTCCAGCGTTTCTTACCGTATGCTATTGGGAGGGTTTTTAGATCATCATCTTTACCACGTTGCCTTAATTGTTTAAAATAAGCACTGGCCCCAGTACAAAGGTAAGGTCATTAGTGGGAAAGAGGGGGATACAGAAGGCATGATAATTACTGTTCATCCTGCAGTGCTTAGAATTTCTCTGATAGATATAACCATATATATGGAAAATGAAATGTGTACAAAGATAGTACAACATTATTTTAATAGCAAAATGTAGTATGAATTTAAATACTCATTAATAGTGGACTGCCTAAATTACAGCATACCTTTATAATGGAAAAAGAATGAAATGGCTCTTTTAGTTGTGTTTTATTAGTATTTTGCTACAGGAAATTGTAGATACCATACCTGGAGACTGTGTGGCTCTGTTTGGATAACATGTCTCATTTGACTCCATGAATTCCTCCTTTTATTTTCTGGCTCTTTGGGTCTGAGGGTTCAACAGTGAGGTGGGGAATGTACTTTGACTTGTCAATTGGAAAAAAAAAAGAATTATGCGGAGACCTTTCCCAGTAACGTGTTAATTTCAGGCTTGGATTCTTACCTGTGGGCTCACCACCCATTTCCCAGAAATGGGCCCAACTTTTGATCTTCTCCCCACCCTCTGTTTCCACCTGACCTCAACCCTCAGTTCTAAGCAAACCGGTCCTCCTGACCCTTCCTTTACCACTGTCAGCTTAGAACTGCATTTCTCACTTCCTTTTGGCCCAGGGCTCTTTAGCTCTCTATGGGTCTCTCTTAGACTTACTTATTTAGATAGTAGGTATGTGCCCATTATTAGACAAAAGTGTGAATTAATATTTGAGCTACAGCCTGTTTTAGAAGCTAGCCACTAGATGTCTCTCTTGTAAAGAAATAACCTATTATGGATTCAAAAATTACATTTTGTTCTTCGGATAAAATTACAGCATTCTAGTTATATTGCAGTGCTATACCCATCCACCTCTTCATTAGGTGGCAGCACTTTTTTCCCAAAACAGTTATGTTTTTTGCATGGTGTTTTGTAAGTTACAGACATTTGTACATTTCTGCAAACTGACTCTAGAAAAGAGGGAGCAAGGGAAAATGAAATGATAGGTTTAGCGGTTATGGCCATGTGTATGGGACAAGTGAATTTTGCAGGGATCTTTGGGTGATTATACAACAAATGCTTGGAACAAACTTGTTAACTGATTGAAAATGTTTAGCTCCTCAGTTTCTCTGCCATAAAATCAATGATGGGGACTTAGAAAATCAGTGTGAAAGAATAGAAATCTAATGATTTCCCCAGTTAAGTATTTCCTTTCTGGGGCCATGTAGACTTAGGAAGCTCCCGTGACGCAGTTTCGCGGAGGGTGTTCCTTCCCACAGCAGCAGTTAGGCAGCGTTCACGGACGTGGAAAACCAAACTCTGGATCATCTGGGGTCCCCAAACTGGTTCACTTGAGGAATCCTTCCCTAGTCAGCTGAGCCTGCTGCATCGTGATATGCCTCTAGAAGGTGTCTTTTTCCATTCACTTCCTTCACTGCAGCATTTATGAGCTATATTCTCCCACGCAAGCCCAACTTGTCTCACCCTGGACTACTGGGGAATTCCAAGTGCGCTTGCTACCTTCAGTATCTCTTCACCTCAGTCACTCTATGCAATGCTGCCAGGTACACCCTCTAAAACATGTTTTTGTGATGATGGTCACCTGCTCAGAATCCTTTAATGCTTCTGGGCCCACAGGAGTCATTAGCATAGAGATGCCTTCACTGGCCTTGGGCTGTCTGAAGCTCTCAGGTTTTGTACCCCATTCCATGGCCTAAAATTAACTACCTTTTCTTATTCCCCATCCCGATCTGAAATTGCCACCTTTCAGGAGTTTAGAAATACGGTGTTTCAAGTATTTGTCATTAGGCAAAATAACCTGTCATCCTCAGTGTATTTGCTTTTTGAAAGAGGAATGATAGAATTAATAATTCTTGGATGTTTATTTTGTACTAAACATGACAAAATTTAATCTGTATGTGTAAGGGGGTTTTCTTGGCAAGCTACTCACTTCTCTTTACCTGTTGCCTTATTTGTAAGATGGGGACAGTAATAGTGCTATTTTTTGTGTGTAGTATATATGGTTTTCAACCTAGCGTGCCTGTCAGCATTGAAACAGACAATTTCAAAATGTAGATCCTTGGGCTGACCGACAGAATTGCTAATTCACTGGGGTTAGGGTAGAGCTTAGGCATCCTTGTTTTTAAAAGCACTAGATGAGGATACACATATGTGGGGGCAGCGGATACATGGGAAGTCTCTGTACTCTCCTCTTGATTTTGCTGTGAACCTAAAAGGGCTCTAAAAAAGTGCCTTTAATTTAAAAAAAAAAAAAAAAGCACCACATTATTTTGCTGTTTACTTCTACCTGAAAACCAGTGGCCTAGGTGCCAGTAAGTCACCATCTTTTTTCTCAAGTAGTTCAGTCAGTGGGAAGACAAGTCAAGTCAGCAAATCCGTCATGTAGTTACTGCTGTGACGGAGACTGCGAGGCAGTGCTGCGGGAGCACGAAGGAGGGCTCGCTGCTCTGGCCGGTGGGGAGTGTTCCTCGTTGGGAGCTGGGGACTGGAAAGGCCTCCCAGTGAAGACAGAATTCAAGCGGATTTTTAGAGAGTTTTCCTATTCCTCTGAGGGATTCATACTAAATGTGGATCTTCATATTCAGTCCCCACCTGATTTTCCTAATATATTAACTAAATGTCCCCAGGATGGTCACTGTTCTTAGTCCTAGAATGTTTAGTCCTTGCATATTTTCTGGGCATCTGTGAAAGTGCATAAGCTCATCTTCTCCTTATTTGTCCTTTGCCAGAATTCCTATAGTACATATTTTCTCCACAGTTAATAGGAAACAGATGCTGGCATTTAGTGCTGGTACTCAGTTTTGGGTATGCATAGCTGTGCTCTCCTTTCTGCATTCTCGTGTTTCTTAGTAGGGGCTCTATTGGCATTTTCAACAGGACGATTTTGTCGTTGTGTGGGACTTCACATGCGTTACAGGAAGGTTAGCATTTCTGGTCCCTGCCCACTAGATGCCTGAAGTATTCCCCAATCTTGGAACAATCGAAACTACCCAGCCATTTCCAAATGCCCCCAGCCCCCAGGTTGGTACCACTTCCAGTTAAGAACTGCTTTGCTTTATTAAGCGCTCAAGTATTTATCAATTATTTGAAGCAAAGTATACTATTTTATTTTGATCTTCCCCTTCTACTTCCATTTTCTTAGTGTATTATCTACTGAAGCCAATACCACACACTTAACCTGTTTCCTATTATTAGTATGTAGTGGTGAAACTAATTTTTAAAAAAGCAAAATATAATATATAACTGGAACTTTTCAAAGTATTTTCATAATGATGTGAGACATAAAATTTTGGTTTTCATTTTCCTCAATTCCAGTAATTTTAATCCATGCTAAGTAACTACACAGATCCTTTGTATTCACTCTTCCAAAAATACTTATTATGGTACCAGCCCTAATAAAATAGATGGATTATTTTTATGAGGTATAGTTTATTTTATTTTTGAAACATTAAATTTTGATCTTTTAATAATTTTAAAAGATAAACATACCTGTGAGTTAGGGATTACATAATTCAGGGTGTCCAACCTGTGACCCAGGATAGCTTTGAATGCGGCCCAACACAAAATCGTAAATTTACTTAAAAGATTACTTAGTTTTATTAGTTAGATATGTGCATTTCCTAGATGAGTGATCACAAACTTAAAAGATTATCAAAAGGGCTGCTGCATAATTAGGGTTATTACATGAGGACTTTTTTGCTTATCCATGGTGGCAGACATCACGAAAATTCTGCACGGACTTTTTTTGGCTCATCAGTTTGCTCGCCAGTGTTTGGTGCATTTAGTGTGTGGCCCAGGACACTCTCTCCTCCCAGCCTGGCCCAGGCACACCAGAAGGTTGGACACCCCTGACGTAGGTTGGTATGTACACTTGTTTTTTTCCTTTAAAGATTTCAAAATTTGGTATTGTTTCTGCTTTGAATTAAAATAGATTTTAACAACCAATAGTGGAACAAAACATTTTTCTCATGAAATTCCTTCAGTTATAATTGGCTGCTTCCAAGTTTTACAACATTTGACAATTTATAGATTATCTTCCTTTTCTATTGCTTAGAAGTGAAAGATGAAATCTAGAAAGAGAATACTTTAATGCCTTGTATTAGTTAGGATGCTTTCTGTTGCATGAAATAAAAATACCCGATTCAGATTGGTTTGAGCTATAAAAAGGAGGGTGTGTTACTGGCTCTCATAGTTGGATGTCCAGAGGTAGGACGGACCTCAGGGTTAATAGAGACTGTGACTCGAGTATGTATCATCAGAAACCCAGTTTGTTGCTGATTCTCCTTTGTACCCTCTATGGGATCAGTTCAATCCCCATGGTTATAGGATGCTCGTGGTAGTTTGGGTTACAGTAAATATACAGGAGTGCCTCTGTTCCAGCATTACTGAACAAGAAACCTAAAATTTATTATGATTGGACCACCTCAGCCACCTGCCCAGTCCTGAGCCATGGAAGTACGGTGATGGATTAGGAAGGAAGATGGTGGTACGGGGTGGCCAAGTAGACAATCAAAATATCCACTATAACTTTTTAAAAGATTTTTTAAATCTGGAGCAAATATCTAATAAAATATGAATGAGATGCCTTTGAATTAGCAGTACAGAAATAGACATGGTTTGTTACTGAATTTTAAGTTCTAGAAAGTTTGTAGTAGTACATACTAGATTATACCGCCACCTTTCAGCTGAATAATGATCTTGGAGGAGTGAATTTCTTCTTAGTGTTCCCTTAATGTTTCACCTTAGTGTTCTCATCTGTAAAATGAGAAGATGGCATTTGTCTCTTAGAGTTACAAGGATTAAATGAATTCATAAATGTATTTAGAATAATGTCTGACATGTAAAAAGCACTTAATAAACTATTGTTACTACTGTTGCTGCTTGCTAGTGCTCTTTGGCAAAAAGATCTACTGTAGTTTTTATAACTACAGTAACTTTTTAAATTTAATTATGGCATAGTATTCTGGAGAGCAGACATGTGGAATGTCTAGTAGCTTCAGCTCGTGGAGTCACCAGTAATTGAAAATCAGAAGTAGAAATTTCAGGTATGTTTGAACTGAACTGACATAAACATAATATGTCAATGTGCTCTTTCAAAAGTTGGTGAGAAATACTTCCCTTAATAACTACAGGCAATGGCTGAAAAGTTAAGGTCCTGAATATACTACAGAAACACTTATTAGGAGAGTTAACTAGCAGGACACTGAGTCTCCCTTTAAGCCCTTGTTTCACTCTTCTTTGAAAACCTTTGTTGTTGGTGCATTGACTACAGAGTAAAATCCATACTGTTTAGCAGAACATTCGGGACCCTTTACATTTCTAGTATTAATCCACATATCCAGTTTCATCTTCAGCCTCTAAACACTAACTTAAGTGTAAGTAGAGTTTGGTTATATAAAGTCATGACAGAATATTCTCAGTTAAAGGTCCTGAGGTATTCCTCTTTTAAGCTTCATTGATTCAAGACAGTGAATTGAATGTGGAATTCTAACAATGGTAATAATATCAGTAACATTTTTGATTGCTATGTTCTGAGCTCTTGACAGATATTTACACATTTAATTTTACAATATAAATACTGTTGTTATCCCCATTTTACTATGAGAAACCTGACACACAGAGGAAGTATGTCTCTTGCTCAAGATCATATCAAATAATAAACTGTTATGAAGAATGGGACTCAAACACAGAGTCCACTTAACTCTGCCCTGCCTTTTCTCCCTGGGCGTTAGAATATATTGAGTGTTGGTCCCGTGTACAGTGTCAGTAAGGAACAGGGCGTGCTCATGGGACAGCTGTGTGCCCCTGTCACAGTGATAGGGCAGGAGCAATGCAGCGCTTGGGGTTGGTGGTGCCTCACTGCCCTAAGCAGAAATCTGCATGTGCTCGTTCCCTGTCTCCCCTCAGTCGCTCACGCCTAGTGAGCGCCCACAAGTGTTGAGTAAATGTTGCCTAGTCAGTGGAGGAACACAGTGAGAATTGCTTGTTGTTGATTTTTTTAAGAATGAAAATATTTAAACTCATTTAAACTTTGTATTAAAATATTGCTTAGAATTCAGCCTCAATAAATAATTCTTAATTGTAGCTTTTTTTTTTTCGAACTGTCAGAATGATTAGATAAGTAAGTAACACTAGTTCTGGTGGGTCTCAGGTAAAAAAAACAAGCATCTTAAAACTTTAAATAATGAAATATTTTTAAGCTTAAAAAGAATGTTAAAATTATTCTTGTCCTTTCTGTGACTACATTCTGTACTTCCACATGAAAACATCTTTGACTTTGATGATTATTAAAAAATAGCAAATCATTATGTCAAAGATTTATTTAACATCTTATTTTTGTGGACATAAAAATAAGAATTAACTCCTTTTATTAAGTCCCATAGTTAAAAGTCTGGGGCATATCTTTATACCTATAAATACATGTATGAGTATATGTTTTTTTAATCGAAATACCATCATTTAAAATGCATTTTTTTCTGAGTGCATATAGTTTTGCCTCATCATTATGTAAATCTACCATGATTTATTTAATTAGTTTTATGATGATACACATTCAGAATTTCTCTAATTTTTTTTCTGTTATAAGAAGTAGTACAGTGGACATGTTGTATATATGTCATTATTTCTCCAGTTATTTGAGGGGATAAATTCCTGGGAATAAAATTGTTAAAGCAAAATTTTTTTTTCATTATAAGTATATGTTTATAGTTTTTATGACATTAAGCCACTAGAAGCTTGCACTAGTTTATACTCCTGTCGATAATGAAGGGTGTCCATTTTACCACACTTTCCTAACTTTTCTGATTTTAACATCTTTGTAAATCTGGGAGGTGAAACTATTTCATTTCTAGTTGCATTACTTTGGTTATAAGTGAGCTCGAACATCTTATTGTATCAAGTGCCATTTAAAAAAATCTGATGACTTTTGATTTGCATCTTCTTCCTTGGCCTGATGGTAGCACTCCAGAGGAAAACTAGTAATTTTAGGTCAGAAGTCAGAAGAATAATTGAGTATATGGATATAGAACTTCCCCCCAAACTTGCATCTTCATCCATGTATCACTGTCTAGAAACTATGGCATAGAATGATCTTTAGCAATTTCTAGTAAGCAGGAGTTATTTGCTAAATGAGTGTCCTATATTAACTCACTAAAACCAAGTACATATAAAATAATATCTATTTTCCTAATTTAATACATGTATCATCTTAGTATTTTCCGACCTTTTTTCATTATTGCCTCCCAAAGGGCCTTTTTAGACATTCACCCTCTAATTGACCTCCCTGATATTTTGTTACTACAGATAGACTGTGTATATCTGTTTGTGTACAGTGGCCTTTTAGAGAGTCACAAACCATATCTGAGATTATTTTTACCCTCCCGAGAACCAGTTTTCACCCCCTTTGGGGTGATGCTACCCCCATTGAGAATGCATGGGGGGTGTGTGTGTTGATATTTGAGGAGGAGGAGGAAAGCTTTGTTATGCATGACTAGTTACTTCAGTTTCATGGGAGTCAGGGAAGAGGTCAGTGTTTGCATTTCTCTGTCAGATTGCCCAGAAGGGAACACTAGCTTCAATACTTGTCACCTTACTTCACCAGTCTGTTATCAGACTCTAAACATAGAGCCTTGGGGTGCCTAAGTTACCTAGAATATTCTGGATACAGTAGTTTATTCTTGAGAAGGTTGATAAATATGGCAAGGACACAACGACATTTTCATAGTGGCAGACATTTTGCTGAATTTAGGAAAGAGTGATGCTGACGCATTAGGAGTAATAGTAAATGTTTAAACGTCTATCTCTGTGGTCTTCAAACAGTGATGATATTGCCTCCCAGAGGACATTTGCGTGGGAGCATTTTTATTTGTCACAGCTGGGGGAGTGGGTATTGACAGTGGCATCTCATGCGTAGAAAGACCTGGGATGCTGCTAAACATCTTGCGATGCACAGGACAGTGTGTCCTGCCCACCTCCATATAAAGAATTATCTGGTCCAAAATGTCAGCACTGCCGAGGTTGTCAGACCCTGCTCCCACCTAACGATTCTACCTTTTGGAATCTGTCTTTAGAAAATACACAGGCAATTTTACATACACATAAAGGTATGCATTGAAGCATTAACTTCAATTTTTTTTCCTTTACAAAGTATGTTCTTTTAGAAGACATAAAAATAAGCAAAATATATAATTACTCATAGATCCCTTCACAAGTAATGTTTTGGGGATTTTGGTGTGTATTTTTAAGTGGGACATGTATCACATATAGTATGTAATTATGAAGTGCAGGAAATAAATTAATTCTTTTAGACTTAGGAAGAGATTTGATTGGCCATCTCAGGACTGCATCAGTTTCAGGAACACCAAAAAAAATTAGAAACTGGGTTAGAGATAATTAACTGACTCACTTTAGGAATATTTTATACAACCAGTGCTCTTTAACCACTTCTTATAAATCTTTTACTCTGAATACTGCCTCACCCCCCACTGGGTTCTGAATTACTATTCTTAAATGCCTCTTATACTACTATAGACTGAAAAAAAAAAACAGGCAGTTTTTCCATGAAGTTGACTTCCAGTTCTGTGTATCAGTAGAGGTAAATGATAGCCCATCACTGGGGATATGCTTTTATTTTTTTCTTAACTATGATTTAATATGTAAGAGCAAATGGTAAAAAAAAATAGAAGCATTCATAATGTCTAGAGATTTGACATTCTTCGTGCAATGGAATACTTGTACAACAGTAAATAAACCTTTAAAGCGTAATATAAATGAAATCAAGGCATAGAATGTTTAGAGTAAAACATTGAAATAAATGTTAGTATGAGACGTAATACTATACTGTTTATAGACAGATATAGATACGTGCGTAATATATAGCCATACAAGTATAGCAAGAATACACACCCAACCTCAAGAGAGTAGTTGCCTCTGGTGATAGGAAGGGAATTGGATCAAAGAACAGTACAAAGGATCATTAACCTATCGATAGCTTTTTATTTCTTAGAAGAAAAAATATCTCAAACAAATATGGCATCATGCAAATTGGTTAAATTTGAGTATGAGTACATTGATATTTTTTATGTTATCCTTTTTTCTTTGTTTTTGAAATATTGCAAAATTACATGTTTAAAAGTAAATGTACTTTTCAAATTTGTTCATGTTTGAACTAAGGCCAAATAGAGAAAGATTTTTATAATAGTCATAATTTAGCTGTGTATATATAATAAAATAGTAACAAATGACTTCCTTATAACCACAAGTAGTTAACTACAGCAAATAAAATGACTTCCAAGGGCTTTTCTCTCTTGTTTTTGGAATGTCGAGTACTTTCTGAAGGTATTTAGGGTCTACTGAATGTTAAGAAAGGTGAATGGTTCTTAAAATTACTCAGGCAATGATTGGGGTGATTGAGTGTGATATACAATTCTATAAGATGACAAGCTAATAATTTTCCCCCTGTAACGTAACATGGAAAGGCAAATATGTTTAGAAAGAAATTGTTGTGCATTAAGATTAAAAATCAGTTTATTTCTTACAAAGAGAGAAATGTGTTATCTTTTAGCCTCTTGATGGTGATACTGTACTATGCCAGTTTCACAGATAACAAACATCGTGAGTTATTTTCTTTTGGAAGAATTATGTATCTGAAACCAGTAACTGTTGTGTTAGCATTCAGAATTTTGTATAAAGATTTTTGCCTCTGAGATTTTAGACATCTGACCTTTAAATTAGTAAAAGGCTCTATACAACTTTGACCTATCAAAATAATATTAAATGTCCTTGTTTCTTGTATGATGCGCGGCACTACTGACATATACATAGCCGAGCATATTCTTCTCTCACTGGGGCCAAAACCTGTCTCATTATTAAAGAAAACTTTCCATAAGCAGATCTGTGATAACTTACCCTAATAGAAGGATTTTCACTTGATTTTATGGTCATTGTATTCTAACAAAAGTTTGACTAAATCATGTAAATGTTTGGTGGGAGATATTCTACCAGATTGCATTAAATGAAAATTAGATTTGGGGGCCATGTCGCTTAGGCACAGATTTGTAGGAGATGCTGACCATTGCTTGGACATGCTATTGGCCATTAACTTGCAAGTGTGTTGTTAGAAATTTCTGAGGAAAAAATATGTAAGCCCATCATGTAGTCAAGATATTTAAATTTCTGTGATGGACTCAAATGTTTGAGCGTTAAGTATTTTTTAAAAAAGAATGATGTCTAGTGTCACCAAATTTGATATGTTAAATAGAACATATGGTTCTTTTTCTAAAATCAGACATTGAGTAAATTACAATTGTCGATCTTGTATGTATCAAAATTTAGACTTGAAAGCAAAGGGACTCTAGTTTGGAGTGCATTCTGCTTAGCAACCAACTTGTTGTCTACTGTTTTGCCACTGAATGCACGTACTCATGGCTCATAAGTGTATCTGCAGCCAGCTGGCCTCAACTGGACAATACTTCATTCACCTAATTTCCAGACTAGTCAAGCAAAGACATCAGCTCATTGTTTTTAATCACGAGGAAATTTATTTGTAAACTTCAAGTAGTAGCACACTGATCTTAAACACCCCTGAACTATGAAAAATTGCCTTCTAATTCAGGAATGTCAAGTCCTTGGAATTCTGAACTGCTTCATTAATTTTTTTTCCTCTTTAAAAATTCATGCAAGTACATTGTTTGAAAAACATAGCCTCTAAAATCCTAGAAAGATTATAGCTCCAAGTAGAAAATATACGTTAAAATCTAAGAATTCTTTTAGAATTTTTATATGAAAACAAAAATTTAGGAAGTTTGATTTGTGTTCAGACTTTTATTTTCTACCTTGAGCCTCATGATTATTTTCTCTCTTAGAAAACAGCAGTTTTGCTGGCATGTGAAGCTTCAGTTTCCTCAGAGTCAAGCAGTGTACATAGAAAAAAGGTACAGTATTGCCACTGTCTATTAAGAACTTACTTGTTTTTATTATGTCTCTGTATTTAAAATAAGTCGTTAACTTAAGTGTAATGTCAATAACTGTATATTGGTAGTAGAAGGGATAACTCAGTTGTGTTGTAGTGATATAGTGAAATGCTAAACATCACTGAAAATAAACAACATACAACTACCCTATAAACATGGATGAATCTTAGAAATAATGGCTTGTTAAGCAAAAATGGTCTTCTCGAGGGGGAAGAGCATGTTAAAGAAGAATGCATGTAGTATAGCTCTCTGTAATACGAAAAAAAAAATGTGGTTTTAGGGAATACCCAGAGAGGTGGTAGAACTTTAGGGCAAATGATGTTTACTTCAGAACAGGGAGCTTAATGCATAAATCCTCTCTTTGTCGTTGTCATATAGATTTGAGTGGAATACTTTCTAATTTAAAAGGTGCACACCAAACTAGAGATGGGGAAAGGACTTAAATTTTACAGATTGGGCTCTATTGCACATTAGTGCATATGAATATGTATAAATGTTTGGGGAAAGTTATTCAAAACAGTGTCTTAATTGTGTTTCTACAGCTTTATAGTTTAAAACAATGTGCATCCATATAGAAAGTTGGGAAACCTAAAATACTTTGTTTCCAGGGAAAGCAGTATCACGTTTTTAACCTGGCCTTAAGATTTAGAGTGAATAAACTTGCACATGTACTGAAATTGGTATCATTTGAAACCTTTTTTCAGATTTTTTGTTTTTGCATCTTTCAGATGTATTTCATCCTGGCTTCTTTCTTTTCATCTTTGAGCACAGGTGTGTGTTAAAAGAGGCTTCATATTTTTATAATTAATTTATAGGGAGCTTCTCAAAATAATATTTTTAAGACTTTGTTAAGTGGGTCCAAGAAGTCTTTTTGAGCTATTTTTCTAAGTAATTTTTGCTTAACAAGCCATTATATTTTGCCAAGATTAAAATAAAAGGTCTGTGTTCAGTTACTTAAACAAAAAACCACAAGATTTAGTGATTCTAAGTTAACACCTTCAGTAGAAAATTACAGTAAGTTTTGTTTTTGTTTTTTTCTTTGTTGGGAAGAGTACCAGATGATAAAACTATTAATGAAATTTTAAGACCATACATTGACCCAGAAAAGTCTGATCCTATAATTCGTCAAAGGTATGTTTTTAAAATCTTGTCACTTTCTGAAATTATTTAAAATGTGGAGATATTTGTTATATGCATATTTATTATGGAAAATTATGACTATTAAAATGTGATGTGTCAATGCCATTTACTTTCTGTCCCATTTCCTTGGTTTTTATCAAGGCTTTGTCAGTCTGAGATAATGTGTTTGGATAGTAATTAACAGTAGTTCGTACTTAGTCTGTGTCCCAAATGCTCTTTGAAGCAGATAATAATAAATGTATTAATTCATTTAATCCTCACATGAGCCCATTGAAGTAGATTGCTGGAATTACACCCATTTCACAGAAGGGGATATTGAGCCATAAAGAGGTTAAGTGACTTCATGTAGCTAATAGGCAGGGAAGCTGGGGTGCAGACCCCAGCAGTCTGGAGTCAGCATCTACACTCTTAACCTTGAAACTAAAATGCCTTTCAAGTCAAACCAAAAACTGAAAATTAGGAGTTTCCAAGTAACTGTTACAGACAGGAAATCCTGTTTCAGCCAAGTCTTCATAAAATTAAGAAAGATATACTCTGTCTCCTGTCCAGAAACACAGCATGGACAAAAATAATTAACATAGCCCAGTGGAAAGAGTCAGTAATGAATGTCTAGGTTAGAATAGCTAGCTCTTTTCCTTATGAGCTCTATGATCAGGGGCAAGTTACTTAACTTCTGGGCCTTAGTTTTTTCCATTAATAAAGTGAGATAGATAATAATCTACTAGATAACGGTTGTTAGGAATCTTAAAAAATGACATATATAAAATTCCTAGTACAGGGCCTAGTACGCAGTAGAAAGTGCTTTAAAAAGGAACTGTTATTAGAGTATAAATCAGTAGTGTTTTCTGGGCAGGAACCCAGTTGACTTTCTTCTTACCACGTGGTACCTGCCTGGTATATGAATGCACGGTTTGGTTCCAGAGTAACCTGGTGTTTAAAACTTACGCTGTGTGGGTTCTAAAATGTCTGATTTAGTTTAAGTCTTATCATCTACTTTTGATAAATAGCATCCGGACCGAATGAGATCCATGTAACAGACCAAACGGTGTCTCGGATGGGTATAATAATTGAGTTTCTGATTACTGATAATCCCGTTTTACCATTGGTCATATATTTGGCACTAAAACAAAATACCTGCCACTAAGTAGAATACATTTTAAAATAAAATGAAATAGCAAGATTAATTTACTGAAATAATTATTTTTAATTTAATAATTAAATAATTGAATATAAATAATTATTATAATATAAATATTATTTATGAAGAATAAATTAATTATTAAATAATTAAATAATTATTTTTTATTTAAGTTACTTAATTATACAGAGAGAAGAGAGGTAATTTTTTTAAATTCAGATCCTTGGTTAGAATATATCTTTAAACCTATCTCTATGCTTGTATAGATAAATTTTAACTCATAAATTTTTACTCTTAAATGATCTTCTGTGGATGCTATTTTGACATATATTAAAAATCAGTTTTGCTTTTTCAATGTGACATTTTTATTTCAGGTTGAAAGCCTACATTCGCTCTCAGACTGGGGTCCAAATTTTAATGAAGGTCGAAAATATGCAACAAAATTTAGTAAGGTAAAATTGCTCCCATCCTATTTCTTTAAATATTTTATAATTCTGCAATATAATTAAGTAACTCAATTAGCTTAAGTAGCTAGTTAAACAAATTATCTGGCTATAAATAAAGCCTAGGCTTTAAAAAATGACTTTCAAATTAAAATTTGAAAATAATTACCATTATAAGATGAATTCAGTTGAAAAATCACCCTGGTTAGAATATTTTAAAATAACATCATGTGCAACTGAAAGATTTCTAAGTTGCATTTTAACTTATTTCAGTAAATATTCTCTGCAACAGAGTTCCACTTGTTCCAGAGTTCCAGTGATCAAGCTGTTTCTGGAAATACAAAAATTCTTGTGGCCAACTGATCATTGCATATATTACAGTGGAAAGAACACTGCATACAGATGCGAAGGGAGCCAGGTTCTGACAAACCGGAGGATTTGATCAAGTCCTCAGCATCACTGGGCTCTGTTCCTTCTTACATGGAACGAAGTAGCCTACACTGAATGATCTCTGAGAGTCCCTGCAGAGTCTGCTGAAGTTCCAGTATGTGTCAGCATACTGAGTTGCAAAATACTGATCTTTTAAGGGTCCTGATGCTTTTCCCATTCCTAGTATTGAATTAATGAAACTAATATATCCAGTTCAAACTAGCTTTGGTTGGTCTTCTCTACAACTCAGTCTGCTAGTATGGTGTAGAGGTTTGAGAGTCCAAGCTGTGAAAGCAGAGCTACATTTGAATCCCAGCTCTGCCTGCTACCAGTTGTTAAGTAAGTTATATAACTTCACTTGCCCTAGTTTTCTCATGTCTAACATGGGGGTGATAATATTGTCATGAGAGATTAAGTTAACTCACTTTGCACATGGCAAGTGCAAGCTTTTATAACTACTACTACTACTATAGATAAATAGATTCTTACAAAAGGTCTACACATAAGATTATAAGATTTTATAACTAAGAATGGATCTAAATATGAAATCTTGACCACTTCTCTTACCAACATACCTCAAATACTCTTAGTTTTATATCATTGTTCATGGTTTATTGATGAAAAATTCAAGTTTTCTATCACATAGTCTTTCCTTAGACTCATCAGTTCAATATATTTACTTGTAGTTCACTGCTTAACTTCACTTCTTCCCCTAAAAGATTGGCGGTCCCAAATAAGAGAAGAATAGAAAATTCTGTGGTTTCTGCAAAGATAATTATCCATAGTTACATCCTTATTAACCAAAATCAGTTATTTCTGAAATCAGTAATCACTTATGTTTAACAAAATCCTAAAGTGAATTCCATATAACTCATGTTTAAATAAAATAATTTGCATTGCTCCCTTAGAATTTACCTTTGGCCAATGATTAATGTTTTTCTTCTTTTATTATCTACGTTTCCTCTTCCAAATTTAGTTCCTTTCTTATTTTTCACCATATTTTATCTAGTTCATGTAAATGTCACTCATTTTTCACACCATGGTGCATAATTGATGAGTGTATTATGGCTTCAGTCTTGTAAGCCTGCTAAGAGAACAGTGTCTGAAGGTTTTTATGAAAAGTGAAATTGCTTTTGGATGGCTGTCTCATCTGCACTCCGTGGGCCATGGAACTAACATGTTCTCCCAGTCTTCTCCTGACAACCTGGCAGCACATCCAACCATTCTAGTGCTTCGGCACCGTTCTGAGCATTTGCCAGCTCCTTGCCGGAGGCTGCTGGTGTGGGCACAGTATACAAATGGCGCCAGAAGGAGTGGAAGGGAGACAGTATAGGTGCTGTCCGTCTCAGTTCAGGAAGCTCTTAATCTTCAATGCAGTAGGAGAGTAAACCCGATTGCCTCATCGTTTCCTTTGTGCGTGCTTGTCTGACCCTAAAGAATTACAAATAATAGCCACAGGCTACTATTTTAATGGCTGTATGAGTGGGGTTATTTTTTTTTAAGTTAATACGTATGTATTTGAAACACCAGATTGCTTTTATAGAATGAAATACAAATGTCTATTTTTGGCATCAACTTGATCACATTCACCTTATTTACCTCTAATAAGCCAGAGAATTAAACTTCTTTACCAAAGTTAAGGAAAGTAACCTGTATCATTTTGGTACAATTGCTAAGAACAAAAGGTTTTTTTGGTTTTTTTGTTTGTTGTAGTTTTGTTTTATTTCTATTTTTATTTCTTTCATTAACCTGAAAGGGAAGGTTTGTTATATTTCCATAGTAAATCAAGGGAAATTGGACTGTGGCCAATGAAGAAATATGTCAGCTAACTAAACCAGTTAAATTTGAATCTTTGACAAAATGTTCTCTTCTCCCAAAATTCAAGGAAACCAAAATTGTATGTGATAAAGGGTAAAGTAGGATACTGGTATTTTAAAGTTTATACTATAGGACAAACTGCTTGGGCCCAGATAGCATCCATTTATTTTATTTATTTTTAGAGAGAGGGAAAAGGAAGGAGAAAGAGAAGAGAAACATTGATGTGCAAGAGCTACACGGATCAGTTGCCTCTTACACACCCCCTTACTGGGACCTGGCCCACAACCCAGGCATATGGCCTGACTGGGAATTGAACCTGTGACCTTTGGGTTCACAGGCCAGCACTCAGTCCACTGAGCCACACAATTCAGGGAAATAGCATTCATTTTTAACCTGGGAATACATATTATAAATTCATGAAGAGGCAAAGGGGATAGAGATCTTAATTTATCCTAGCAGTCCAGGGTTTTCTAGGAGTGTGGCAGACATGTATGACATGAACTGGGTATAGTGGTTGGGAAACCATTTCTTGCAGTTGTACAAGAAGAAGTGGGGGTACGTGGAGGCCAGAACACAGGAAAGTGCCAGTAGATCATAAGGTTTATTTTAACAGAGTCAAAGAGGGGCAAATAATAGGTTAATAAAGTAAAAGATGAATGGTGTTAACTTTAAGGGATACCTACAATAGGCTGTATTGATAGTAAACCTAAGCCAGACTGAGTAACGTGGGAAGTACTTTGACTTTACCTTATCTGTGTAGAAACCTTTCCTTTGGATTTCCCTATTTGAGGTGTTTACATGAACTCAATGTAACGTGCAAACACCACCAAAGCAGAGGAAGCAGATGGTTACAGCCTAGGTCCAGGAATTTTTGACATAAAAATTACCACCTTACTTAATTTTGACTAGTGATGGCATCACGTGAAGGCAACAATAATGTCAGAAACTCTTCCTGGGGTACCTTTTATCCTGAGGTGGACCTGCGCAGGGGCAAGGTAGATCCTTACATTTCTGAATAAGTCAGCCCCAAGATACAGTTATCCTACTTTCTACAAAGCTTCCTTGTATTATATCTTCTAATCATGAATAATAAAATTAGATGTTATGGGGATACATTTAGAAATAGATTTTATTTTATTTTTTAATTAAATATTTTAAAAAGATAATGTTCTCCAAATAATACATTCATAGATAGGCTAGAATGAGCATTTATATTTGATTGTATACTTAATTACAGTTATACCATAAAGGAAAGTACATTCAGAGAACATCTAAGTAAGATTATTATAGGTTATAAAATATGAGGTTTCTAATTCAAGATAAACATGTAAATAGGAAGATTTTATTATTTCCTGAAAAGTGCTTAGAAGGCAAAAACAAGTAGTTTCCTTGTGGTTGTTTGATTTTTAAATGAACAATTTAGAGTGTTCTAGTAATTTCAGAGTGAAATCTTTTTACCAAATACTTGATGTTTCCAATTTCACTGGCTGTTTTTTCCATTTTTTGAGGGCTTATAACAATTGTCTCATGGTATACCTGATCAGCTAGAGCAATCTTAAATGTTTTCCAGGATTTAATTTTTCCGTGCACAACTTTTATTGGTGGATTTAGGTGATCATGAACACGTACCTAACCCTAAGAAATTTGTTATTGATCTATTTGGGAGTTTTCTTTCTAGAATACACGAGGTTTGAATTTGCATCTTCTTATAAAAGCTAATATGGCTTCTTAATAAGCCATATTAAAATCATGTATTAAAAGCCATAGTAAAATCATGTATTCGTTCAGCAAACACTTAGCAAGTATCCCCTATGGTGCAGGTATTCTTCTAAACATTAGGGTGGTATCAGTCAGTAAGGAAAACCATTCTTGCTTCTGTGGCACTTAATTCCCAGTGCAGGAGAATTCATATAAGGTGTGTGTTAGCCAGGCCACACTTGCCCTCTTGTCACATCATTTCTTACCAGCTTTCTACTCTCAGAGTGCAGATGAATTGTCTGGAATCAGAAAAGCCTGTATTGGTAATGCCAGGCCCACACTGCTGCTCGCTAAGTTGTTATTGACTGATGCATTCAGAATACTCCCAGGTTTGCTACAGTCCATGCAGTTGTAATTTTTCAAATCTATTAAGTTTTAGGTCTCGGTTATATTTTGACTTATTAATAGAATCATTTCTTTCCATAAAGAAGTTCAGATATATTTTCTATTCTATGTTTACTTTCCTGCTTTGATATTTATATAAAATCCTGGTTTTGATAAGGATGTGGTTTAAGCTTTTTTGGGATGATTTATCTTTTTTTTTTTTTTCAAATTTACCAGAAACCATTAATTAAGCACATTTAATTTTCCATGTATATAAATAAAAATTGGAGTTTATACAAGAATGAATAGGCTACAGTTCTGCTGCAGGAAAAACAGACATGAAGCCAAGGTGACTGAAGTTTCTGGCATGGACCTGCTTTCTGACAGATGGACCTGTTTTCTGGACAGGTTTAGGGCATGTTGAGTTTCAAGGAGAAGTGGCATCATTTTCAGAAACATTTTCCAAAAAAGTGGCCTTTTCATACTAATACTTTATTATTAGGATTTCCTCAGAGTGAAATGGCATTCTGGTAAGAAATAGTAATATAATTTTTTCAGAATATATAATTTATGGAGAAGTAGCTCTTATTTTTAAAAATTCCAGAATGGACTTGGTAGACCCCAAAAGTTTCACCATGACAAGCATTAAATTTATTGAATCACTGCTTCTCTAACTCAAATTATGCGATGTTCAAAATAACCTTCTTGCATTTATTCAAAAACCTACATCAAAGTAGATTCTCTGTAAAGTATAGATCATTCTCTAAATTTGATAGAGACCTTGGAAAGTTACTAAGCCTCTGTTTTCCTGTCGGACAGTGGGGATCAAGAGAGAAATGCTGTCGAGTTGTTGTGAAGGTAACTGAGATAATGCCTGTCAGCTACTTAGCACAGTGCTTGGCACGAAGCAAATCACGCTCAGTAAATACGTATTTATTACTCATGTATTATGAATTGCAACATTCAAGTCAACATCCTGCTGAATGGACTCTGAATATGAGTTTTTATTGTTGTTTTAATCTTAGAGATTACTTTCTTAGTAAAAGGAGGAGATGTTTAAAACAAAAAGTTCCATATGGCTAGCAGTTGACTATGTTATGTATTTAAAGAAAAAAAACAAACTTCTTTCAGCCAAGTAATTTCTTACATTTTGGGGGCATAGTCAAGTTCAATATTAGCTACACAGTGCTTCAAACAGACCACTCACCACTAACCAGAAGGGAGCAGGTACCCAATCATGTTAGTTTTACGTTTATTTTGACATAAATAGGATATTAGAAGAATATAAAGTTTCAGGAGCTTCTTTTTAATGATATTGTCAACTGTTATTTCTGTACAAGTGACTTGCTAAATCTAGATACACATATTTTCAACCTTTCTCCCAAGCTCCAAATCCTGGTTTGCAGCTGTCTTCACGTACATATCTCATTAAACCTTGAGCCCCACATGTCTAAATCTCATCACGCCGCATCCATTTCTCTGCGTGCGTGTTTTGTTTTCTTTTAAGTGAGGATTAAATGGGCTGGTTGTGTTCCTGGCATCTAGTAAACGGTAAGCAAATGTCGATTCTCATTCCTTGTCATTGGCACCATCCTTCTTCTAGTAAGTGAGGCGCAAGACCTTATAGCCATCCTTCACTTTTCACTTACCACCTTGCCCTCATGGTCCCCCCACCACCCCCCACAATGAGCTTTCCCTACATCCTCTCCTCTTCATTCTTCTGCACAGTCTGTTGTTCGCCCATGTCTGCAGCGGAGTCGGTCCTTTTCCCCCACTGTAATTTTTTAGCCTTCCAGCATTAAAAACTGTTTTGCACTGCAATCTTATATCTTATCCCAATAAAATCTGTTCCATATGATGATAAACCCCTTTTGTGAAGACAGTGACTGCCTTAGGGATCTTCACCATTTTATAGTATTCCCTGCGGTGCTGTCTCAGAGACTTCCCCATCGTAGGAATTCAGGTGGTGCTCCGATTCACTTAAATAAAGTGCGCCTGCTGTGTGCTTGGTGTTGATGCCACTTTAATATTCTGAGGCATGGTTTAGACAACTTTTTCTATAAATGTCCAGAGTAATTATTTTTGGCTTTATGGGTCATACAATCCCAATTGTCAACTCTGCCATTGTATTATGGCACATAAGCAGCTACAGACAATCATAAATGAATGGGTATGACTGTGTTCCAGTAAGACTTGATTTACAAAAACAGTGACTATATCATTTAACCAGTTAGGGGCTTTGGTTCTCAATATGTAAAAACAGAAAAAAAGAGAAATATTGTAATAGCTGCCCAGTATACTTTTAAGTTCTTCAGAAAAAAGTAGTATCTGCTCAGAGGACAAGCTCTTTGACATAAAGACTTGACCTAAAGTATCAGGAGATTAAGATTGATCAAGTCTGTATTTTTTTCTTTAGTCTGTTAATATTCATTGAGCCCCTTCCATGAGCCAGCACAGTGCTAAGCTTTAAAACATGAGCCCTCAAACTCAGCCTAGGAGAGCAGATTGATGTGTGGTAAATGCTACAACAGACATAAACTTAACATACAAGGTATAACAGGTACCCAAGGGAAGGCATGGACACTCCAGATATGTTTTTGACAAAAGCATACACCAGTTGTCTTTACTCTACTGCTGAAAATTGGCATGTAAAGCCAAGAGTTTAGAGTTTAAGCCCAAGCCAGATTAAAGCATTCTCTTGGCTTTGATTTCACAAACATCACAGAAGATGATTACTCTTCTTAAGTATACTACCCTGTGGTACTCATGCAGGTTCTGCCAGTTGTTTCTCACCGTGCTGGTTGTAGTTAATAATTCTGGAACACTTCTTTTTTAAAAACCAACCAGCAAAGGTATGAGCTATTTCTCTTGGAAGATTTTATTTCCATACAGAGAGGATTTTATTTTTTAAATTGCTTTACTTTCTTTGGATTTGTAACATGAAATATTTAAAAATAATTTATAGTGAAGGTAAGAGGAAAGATAATTTTTCCTCTCCCTTTTTAGAGAAATTAATTTTGCTCATGTACAAGTCTCAAGTGACACATAGCTGATATCTTTTTGGCTTTTGCTATACCCACCCACCAGCAAAGACCCTCCTCTACCTTAGAGCAGAGCTGACCTCCCAGTTCCTGCTTCTTCGTTAGATTCTGACTTCCTAGACTCAAGACACCACCTCTCAGTCCCAGTTGATTCTAACAGCCTAGTCTCTTGCCTGCCTCTCCTCATAGTCCTGCTGGATCTGTCTTTGCTTTTCACCCAGCCCCTGTGCCTACTGGCCAGTTGTTCTCCCTGACTGTAAGCATCTCCCCAACTGATCACTTGACCTGTATTTCTTCTTTCCTAGAACTAGAAAACCTGTATTTCCTCTTTCCTAGAATCTGCTTCGCAGATTTCCGTGCCCACCAACAGTTGTTGAAAGTGTAGATTTCCATCCAGCTCACCTTCAGAGGGCCTGGTTTAGTCATTCTTACACGGGACCTGGAAGACTGCTGTTTTCACATGGTGCCTCCTAGGGAACCCTGATAGAAGTTATCCCTGGGACCACGCTTTGCGAAGCAGTGGCTAGAATGGTCAACTCCTTGAGGACGTTGTTGGATCCCATTCAGTGTCTAACATGTTTTCTATGTAATATTTGGTAGATGTTTATTCAGTTGAGTTGTTGAAGTTGTATAAAGAAATATTTTATTTGATATTAGGGTAGATTTTTAAAAATCACATTTTTACATCCTAAAAAAGATAATAGTCTGCACCCTTTGCCTAATTGAACCAGAAGTAGAAAATTAAATCATATCATTTAAGGCCTATAGAGAATGATTGAAGAATACACTTTGAAGGTATTCTAAATAGCAAAGTCATAATATGTAATATTAAAAGGATTTTTAAATGTCCTGACATTAGAAAACTGAAGAACTTGAAAATTAAGGTAATTTTGATACTAATGGTACAGAATTAAATATATATCAGAGAACACTAAAGGAATACAAGAATTTTTAGTATTAACTACTCTCAGATGCCCTTTCTTATATAAGTAGCTAAGATCATTTTTGCCTTTTAGTTAGATCCCTTGAAAACAACAGATGAAGGAAAGGTTAGTGAATAACAGCAGTGTGTTCTCTAGATGGGATTACTTAAACTTCCTCTTGTTTTCTTTTTGGAATTGGAACCTATTAATAAATAGTGCAGACACAAGTGGGGGAAATCTAAAAATCAGTAGTGAACAAGCTTGTATGTAGTAAAAATTGTGATCGGGACTCACTCATTACATTAAAAGATACATTTCCAATAAAATTTTACTTTGGGAAAACTGTATGGATATTCCTCAAAAAAATTAAACTACTGTACAGTCCAGCAATTCCTCCTCTGTGTACTTTTCTGAAGAAAACAAAAGCACTAATTCAAAAAGATATATGCATCCATATATGTATTGCAGCATTATTTACCACATAGGCAAGATATGGAAGCAATCCATTTAATGTCCATTGATAAATGGATGAAGAAGATGTGGTATATGCATGAAGGAATATTACTCAGTCAAAAAAAAAAAAAAAAAAGAATGAAATCACCCCAGCTTGTGTGGCTCAGTGGATTGAGCACCAGCCTACGAACCAAAGAGTTGCTGGTTCAACTCCCAGTCAGGGCACATACCTGGGTTGCAGATCAGCTCCCCAGTAGGGGGCATGTGAGAGATAACCACACATTGATGTTTCTCTCCCTCTCCTTCCCTTCCACTCTCTCTAAAAATAAATCTTAAAAAAAAAAATAAAAAATAAAGTCTTGACATTTGTGACAACAGGGTGGACCTAGAGGATATTAATGAAATAAGCTGGACAGTTAAAGGTAAATACTGTATGATTTCAGTGATATATGGAATCTAAAAAAACAAATGACAAAACAAATATGTGCCGATACAGAAAACAAACTGATGGTATATATTTGAAATGAGAGCCTCATCATGTAAATTGTAGACTTATAATCCGCTAAGAAATTTGACTATCATATCTCTTTGAATCTGTTCTTCAGTTAATCTGTTCTTCAGTAAATTTATCCACTTTATGTTTCATAATAATTTGTAACCAACTATATATACTCTCCAGATGGCATCATGACATGATTACTTGAAATTTCTAGATGATTCAGATATTTCATTTTTGCCAAAGAGCATCAACCTCATTTCTGAGACTTCTCACTATAGTTTATTATAACTACCAAAACTATGAATCCTGTGCGTATTCCTGTATCCACTCTGTAACTCAGTCTTGCTGACACCTGGCTTATTCCTGACTCTACCTTGTATACAGGATGGGGCAACAGTAGGTTCACAATTGTTTATATGGAAAATAATACAATAATTAATCATAATAATAATCATAATAATAATAATACAAGAATAAGCCATTTCACGTACTCACAAACCTACTTTTGCCCCACTCCACATACACTTCCTAGAAAGCCTTTGTCTTTTCACCTCTAGTGAATACCTAATACTTCACCGTTGTATTCCCAGTGCTTAGAACAGTGTTTGATACATGGTAGATCTCAGTAAATATGTGTTGATTGGGGAGTAAGCAGACAAGCAAATAGTTGGGTAAAGGAACTCAGATCTGCTTTATAGTCCCTACTCTGCATCTCCTTCAGTGACTCTGAGTAAGATGCATCTCAGAGCTTCAGTGCCCTCACCTGGAAGACAAAAAAGTGTAGAGTAGTTCTTGCTAACTCCGAAGTACATCATATAAGTCTATGATGTAGTTAACTCATGAACTATGTGACTAACTCTTTAAGCAAAAGCCTCTCTGAGGGATGTAATCATACTTTGAAAGTGATACCTCCTAATAAAAATTGAGGATGTAAGAGTCTGTACTGATCAGAAGTTTGCATTCATTTTAACACCAGAGAAGACATGTTTTGTTAACAAGAGTAAGGCTAATCAAAGTTCCCTATGTTAATTAGGAGAAAATCTATGGAGAAGAGGGATTTTAAGAACCAATTGAGAGGGGAGCTAGGGTTAGTGAATGGAGTGCATAGATGAGGACACTGTGCAGCCTCAGAGAACATTTGGAGTTACGCTTCGGACACCGGCTAGCAGCATCCGCGTCATTATGGGTGAATTAAAACACGCACACAGACTACTGAGTCTGGTGGAGGAATGGGATCACCGCAAGGCTTTTCTCTCAAGAGGAGCCAAAGCTGAGGCCTCCGCCATGACAGGCCTTTATTCTAAATCTCTCATCGCATTCCAAGATGGTTCTTCTTCACTATCACGGTTACAACCAAGGAGCCAATGCCCCTCATTACATCACAGAAGAAGGATATTAGCAAATGAATAGACGGGCTTACACTGGGCCCTGCAAGGTACTTGCAAGGTGAGGGGGTTTCAGCAAAGCAGCAAATCTTAAAAACAGCCTAGGTATATTGTAAATCTGATTACCCACCAAAGAACCTATCTGTGGGCCTGGGTCCTTTGCATCTCTGAGTGGGAGCTGGGCCCACGCCAGGCAGAAGGGTCTGCCACAGAGTTAGACAAGAGAAAAGAGAGAATGCTTACTGAGTGTATCAACTTAGTTTTAGATTTCGGTTGTGAAACTTGACGCAATGAAAATGTAGTGGTTGTGTATTTGACTGGCATCCCCAATAAACTGGGATTTATTTCTATGTACTGCCATTATCTAGTAGACTACCTGTACATGCTAGACCCAAATAAATATTTGAGGAATTAAACAATGAATAAATGCCAGACTCTGTGTTTCAGCATTTTCACATGCATTAATTCTAAAGAAGTATGTACTGTATCTGTACAAGGTGGGAATCTTTGGCTCTAAGAAATTGGCATACCCAAAGAAAACAAGTTATAGTTACAAAGCTAGGGTTTGTACTCAGGTCTGTTTGTCTACAAAGTTTATGCTTTTTCTAAGCTAGTTTTCATCGTAAATCATGAATCTATTTCCTGATAAGTATGTCATTTCCCTGCTAGAGGTACTAAATTATCTTTAGGGTATAAAGTCTTGTTACTGATACTAGTTTGGCAAGTTACTCTTCAGAGACATTTTCACCTATTACATTTAATGTTTACAGGCTTGCTGATGAATAGTTATTCTTTCTATCATTATACTGATGAGGAAAACTGAGTACCCTTGGGAGTCACCACTCATAAGGCCAGTGATAGGACTGGAACCCAGGCCTTCTGGATTTAAAAGTAATTGAGCTTACAGTGAGGATAAGAAAAGACTGAACAAGTAGCATCTAGAACAAGGAAGAGCCTTACAAGGCCCTTTTTAAGGCATGTTTTAAAATGTATAGCTGGTCATTATTTTACCACCTCCTAAAATTTTCATACAATATTATGGATAGACTGGGACCCTTTACCAGTGCAGTCCTACCACCTATGGAGCTTTCTGAATGGAGGCACATGTGTGCACTAACCAGCTGAGGAGCGGCGCTCCGTGTCAAGCGTGTACAGTCTTTGTCTGCATGGACACATTGAGCTCCCCCAAAAAAGTGCAGCTCACTGTTAATTTAATTCCAGTATTCTTTAAATATGAACACTAAAAGATAAGAAAATTTTATTTTGACACAATCTGTTTCTAATGTGACTTAGGCAGTATGAGTTACAGAAATTGTCACACAATATTATTTGGAAAAATTTTAAATAATACCTTTGTTTTCTGAACAGAAGAGTTAAAATTATCTGTTCCTGTGCTTAGTTTGGTTTTATATATTTTAGTTTGAGGTTATGTATCTTTTTTCTCCTCTTCTGGGTCTTCATTAACAATGTGGTTTCTTAGTTTTCATTTGGGTTTCTTTGTTTGTTGTTTTTTTTTAAGATTTTATTTATCTCTCTTCAGAGGGGAAGGGAAGGACAGGGGGAGAGAAATATCAAGGTATGGTTGCCTCTCGTGTGTCCCCTCCCGGGACCTGGCCCGCAACCCAGGCATGTGCCCTGACTGGGAATCGAACCACAATCCTTTGGTTCACAGGCCCACGCTCAATCCACTGAGCCACACCAGCCAGGGCCTCATTTAGGTTTTGAAAACCATTTTGTTTGCTTAATCTGTTCTCTCTACTCTTAAAATTAGTTTAGTGCTTTCTCTTTATTTAGATTTTATTTATATATTTTTAGAAAGAAGGGAAGGGAGGGAGAAAGAGAAACATCGATGTGTGTGAGAAATACATCAGTGGGTTGCTTCTTACATGCCCCAGCTGGGGACCTGACCGCAGCCCAGGCCTGTGCCCTGCTGACTAGGAATCACGTTGGCAACCTTTTGGTTCACAGGCTGGAGCTCAGTCCACTGAGCCACACCAGCCAAGACTTAAAATAAATTTAGTACTTTTAAGTCTGTGTTATTTTAAAGGAATTTGATAAGTGTGAATCTAAAACACTTAGTTTATAACTAATTCAGGAATCTTACTGAATTCAATTTATGTGAGGATGAACCATACTTCAAAAACCTTTAGTTACCAGATAACAATAAACTGATGTGTATTAGGGTTCATTTTTTTTAAAACAGCCAAAGGCTCAACTTTGTACATTTGGAATCAGTTAGTTGCACTTTTAACCCAGAAACTTAGATTGAGAAATAAATATGACTATTAAGAATATAGGTTTTGTGCTACCTTTGGCAGATACATATATCAAAATTTTAGAGCTGGAGGGATCTTGGTGTTCGCCTCATCCAGTGACCTTATTTTATAGTGGAAAAAAATCTGTAACCTAGGGGCTGCTATTCTAATGTTAAAGTTGGAAAATATTCCAATTTAGTTTCAGTATCTTTAGGGGATTGAAGGGGAAATGCTCTCTAAGGGGTGTCAGTGTTCAGATGGCAAATAAAGTGGCCTGTGACATTTTTTTCTTCTAATTTTCTGTTCTCCTTTTTAAAAGAACCCCAATTTGCTAACAAAGTGCAGAGAAAGAAGTTCAGGAACACGGCCAGTTTTTTGAAAGTTAGTAATAGAGCGAAGATTAAAGGCATATCCTTGAGTATCAAGACACCTTTTATTTATGTAACATGAAGCACTGCAGCACCTGTTTAGCTCCTGAGCCATGCTGCCCTGCTCATGCTCCTGTGGAGCTGCCTGGAGCAGGGTCAGCCAGCAAGCCTATAAGGCAGAGCAAGTGAAATAACAAGAGGAAATGTCCGAGAGGATCCCTAAGGGACAGAGAAAAGACGAATGTTGGTATCTTAATTCTTCCAAACCTAAGTAGTTTGTCTTAGGGTAGCAGGGCCATTCTACTAATGGGAACAGCATAGTTTTTGAAAATTTCAAAAAGATGCAGCTGTCTCTTAGGGTTCAATGAGTTGATGGCTTGCAAAAGAGCTGAAGCCTAAATGTTTTGGGCAGTGCCAAGCTGGACTGTACAGTTTCCCTCAAGATAATAGAAGCTTTGATGTAAATATGATATAAAATAATGGTTTGAAGGTTGTACTTAAAGTTGCAAGGCTACATTTAAAATATAAAATGCATAAAATGACAGTTGTGTATTTCAGTACTTATATACACAAAGTACCATTCTTTGTTACTGAAGCAGTTCAATGACTTTGTCCTAAGCTCAAGTTTCTATAAGAATGTGTTGTTACCATAGTTAAATACAAATTTAAAACAGCGTTCATGGCTTCTTCAGTCAGTGATATTTCAACCTGTTCATCTTATGGCACACATAAACTACTTACTGAAATTCTGTGGTACACCCAAAAATATATTGCCAATGTGACCCCCAAAATAGGTGTAATTTTAATTCATTCGCACTGGATGGCTGTTGCATTGGTTGTTGCCATTTTTTTTATTTGACAACCTAAGGGAAAAAGAGGTCCATGGCCCTGACTAAATACTCAGATAGTGCTTGTTTTAAAAATTCTAATGACACACCAGTTGTAAATTATCGTAGTAGACTACGAGTAACCACTAGTAGTAGAAAAATCAAAGAAATTCCCAATTTCTGCTGAAAGATTATCTAGTGAAGTCTGACCTCTTTAATGAACAGACCGGAAATCCAAGGCCTGGAAGCGTACTGACACAATAGCAACATTGCTGTGATTAGCAATTTGCAACATTTTAGAGTAAACACTAAAGAAAGTTCATTAGTTCTAATCAAAACCATACAACATACCAGATTTCATTTTCATTTGAATAAAATATTTTTAAAATAATTTATTACAAATTTTAATAAATATTTCCATTCTAAGTACTTTGTGCAGTGCCTGGTTTGCACGTATATAACTTATTACCTGGTAATTTTTAAGTATCTCTAAATGTTCCTGTGCTGGGAATCTATAAAATTTGGCTCTGGTTACCATGTGGCTTTTGAAGAAGTCTTTTCTTTTTTTTTCCCCCAATTGCTCCAGCTTTGGGAATCTACAGAAACCTAACAAATATTAAATACTATAAAAAGAAATAAAATGCCAAAAACATTCAGTAAACATTGAAAATTGTGTACCAAAAATTGAATTAAGTAGAAAACATTCTCTTATTTGAGAAATTTCTCCTCATAGAAGCTTGATGATTCAGTTAAAATGCACAGAAGATAAGTTACTGCAAGTGTTTATTGGATACCACTGGAGAAGTTTCTGTTTGAGAATTCAGATCTTGTTTCCTCCTAAGAAAAATTTAGTTGTATGCATTTTATATTTTATTTTGTAAGTTAATGTCATACTTTGATTCTAACCCACTCTCATTTTTTCTTTTGTATATTTACTGTTAACTTTTTTAATGATGCTTATTTCAAAGGGAAATAATGTTTAAAAGATGTTAAACATTTAATCCTCGAATGCTGGAACCACTTTTAAATATTGTAAGCACATCTGTATTGTATTATGCAGGGAAAAGAATGTATGTGTTCTGTGGCCTATGGGCACAAGGGTGGCTAGTTTAGGAAAACTGAGTATTTTGCATTTCAAGTTTCTTTTCAACACAAAAAAATATTCTGTGATTCTTCAATAAAATGAAGAATTTAATTCCAGGGGTGGGGCATGCAGTCAGGCAAACATGGGAAAGTTTTGGCTTTACATTTGCTCTCTCACTTGTCACCTACTTCTTAGAAAGAAATCAGTTCTTTATAGTAGGCTTGACTTTGCATTTTAAGTACTTCTGTTTTCCCTAACATGGGACAAACTTAGAACACAAAGAAATCACTACACCAGCTCTTAGTAAGTGTGCTTAGTAAGTTACTCCATCGAGTGATGGAGTAAATAATTCGTTATTAATTAAGAAATACCCAAGTTTGTGAAGGATTTGCTCTTAAGACAAAATTACAGCAGACTCAGGTGTATCCCAACGATAACCTCACTCTCGATCACTTGTGCTCCACTGTGCTTTTTTGAGCAGGAGGGAAAAGTGTAGAGTTACAGTTCTCGGGCAGGGTGTCCCCTGGGATTTGTGTTGTGCATGTGAATATCATCTGTCATTGGTGGAGACAGTGAAGAAAAGTTAGAGAACATCTGCACTACGTTGGTGGACGTGCTCTCTTTTTCCTCTTTGACGTGACATGATATGAACATGCCAACACATTCCCATATGCAACTCTCAGTAAGCTAGCTGAAATTCCACCCCTTTTTCTCCTAGTCCAGAAGCAGGCAGGGGAGAATGTTAGGGGAATGCATCTTTAATCAACTCAATTTTTTTTAAGTAATGACACAAGAATTTCATACCTTAAGGAATACAAGTACCTAACTACATGTGACACATTGGACAGCTATATCATGATACCATGACTGATAAACTCCATGTTTCTTAAAATTGGGGCTTTTGACTCATTCAGAAACCCAGATCTGGGTTGTTGTTTTTTTTAATTTTTAAATAAAGTAAGGCCATATTTAATTAGAAAGAACTTTTTACAAAAGTATTTTGTAGCCAGTTATTTTACTGATATAATACTAGAAATTATTTATCATGGGATAGTGTTTGTTTTTTGAATTCTTAGGTACTGTTTTATCCAAGAAAATTTTATGATACATGAAAGATAAAGATGTAAAAGTTAGTCTTTATTCCTTACTTTGTTTGAAAATGAATGACTTAGAGTTTTTTAAATATATTTTGTTATGTTAGTACAGTTGTCCCATTCCCCTCTTCATTCCCCTCCACACCCCCTTGCACCCACATTCCTCCCCCTTTAGTTCATGTCCATGTGTCATAAGTTCTTTAGCTTCTACTTTTCCCACACTATTCTTGCCCTCCCCCTGTCTATTTTCCACCTACCATCTATGCTACTTGTTCTATGTACCTTGTCCCCCTTTCTCCTCCTCCCACTCCGCTGTTGCTAACCCTCCATGTGATCTCCATTTCTGTGATTCTGTTCCTGTTCTAGCTGTTTGCTTAGTTTGCTTTTGTTTTACATATGGTTGTTAATAACTGTGAGTTTGCTATCTTTTTACTGTTCATATTTTTTATCTTCTTTTTCTTAAATAAGTCCCTTTAACATTTCATATGATAAGGGCTTGATGATGATGAACTCCTTTAACTTGACCTTATCTAAGAAGCACTTTATCTGCGCTTCCATTCTAAATGCAAGCTTTGCTGGATAGAGCAATCTTGGATGGAGGTCCTTGCCTTTCATGAGTTGGAATACTTCTTTCCAGCCCCTTCTTGCCTGGAAGGTCTCTTTTGAGAAATCAGCTGACAGTCTGATGGGATCTCCTTTGTAGGTGACTGTCCCCTTATCTCTTGCTGCTTCTAGAATTCTCTTCTTTATTTTAATCTTGGGTAATGTAATTATGATGTGCCTTGGTGTGTGCTTCCTTGGGTCCAACTTCTTTAGGACTCTCTGAGCTTCCTGGACTTCTTGGAAGTCTGTTTCCTTTGCCAGATTGGGGAAGTTCTCCTTTATTATTTGTTCAAATAACTTTTCCACTTGTTGCTGTTCCTCTTCCCCTTCTGGTACCCCTATAAATCGGATGTTGGGACATTTAAAGATGTCCTGGAGGTTCCTAAGCCTGTCCTCATTTTTTTGAATTCATGTTTCTTCATTCTTTTCTGTTTGTTTGTTTATTTCTTCCTTCTGGTCCACACCGTTGATTTGAGTCCCAGTTTTCTTCCCATCACTATTGGTTCCCTGTGCATTTTCCTTCATTTCACTTCGCATAGCCTTCATTTGTTCATCTAATTTGCAACCAGAATCAACCAATTCTGTGAGCATCCTGATCACCAGTGCTTTGAACTGTGCATCTGATGGGTTAGCTATCTCTTGGTCGCTTAAAAGTATTGGCTCTGGTGTTTTGATTTGTGCTTTCAGAAATGGTGTTTGAGCCATTTTTTTTCTTTTTTTCTTTCTTTTTTTTTTTTGGTCTGGTCGTGCCTGTTATGTATGAGGGGGTGGAGCCTTAGGTGTTCACCAGGGTGGGGCAACCCAGTCATAGAGTTGTGACGCTGTATGTGGGGGCAGGGTCAGAGAGGGAACAATGGCACTTGCTCTGCTCTCTCTCAGATTTCAGTCCCCTCTGTGAGGCTGGGAGTCTCTCCCGGCACTTCAGCCCCCACAAGTGTTTTTCAATTGGTGCTTTTAGGCTTTATTTCCCGGTGCTGGGGCCCTGGTTTGCGCAGTCTGTCTCGCTGCCTGTTTTCACCTGGTTTATCTGCACATGAATGTGTGATTGCGGTCAGCTACCTTGTGCGCCTGATGCGTCTGCTCGTTGCCTCCCCGCACCCAGTAACCACTGCCTGTGCTCCTGGGGAGTGCCAACCACTGCCTGCAGGTCTGGAACCACTAGCAACTGCTTTTTCCTGCCGTGACCCCTCTCCACCAGCCACCAACTCCACCCCTCTTACTGGTCTGGGTGAATCGTTGTCGGACTTTCATACAATTCAATTTTCTATCTGTTCTGGTTGTTGTTTTTTTTTTGTTCTAAATCTTTGTTGTCCTGAGTTTTGGTTGTGAGAGGAGGCACAGTGTGTCCACCTATGCCTCCATCTTGGCCGGAAGTCCTAGAGTTTTTCTAATGTCAGTTTATTTGATATGTTTTTTTTTTAGTTTGTTACTGTTTTGTTTATTTTGTTTTTTAGATTCCACATATAAGTGAGATCATATGGTATCTGTCTTTCTCTGTCTGACTTATTTCACTTAGCATAATGCCCTCTAGATTTATCCATGTTGTCTCAGATGATAAGATATCATTTTTTATGGCTGAGTAATATTCCATTGTATATATGTATCACATCTTTATTCACCTACTGATGGACACTTAGTTTGCTTCTTTTTAATTTAAATTATATTTTATTTTTTATGATATTACAATTGTCCCAGTTTTCCCCTTTCGGTCCCCCTTCACCCAGCCCCTTCTCCTACTACCTCCTGCAGTCCCCACACCATTGTCCATGTCCATGGGTCATGCATATATATTCTTTGGCTACGGTATTCCCTATGCTGTGTTTTACATCCCCATGACTATTCTGTGAAAGCCAATTTGTACTTCTTAATCTCTACATGTTTTTCATCCATCTGCCTGAACCCGTTCCCATCTGGCAACCATTGAAACATTCTCTGTATCTATCATTCTGTTTCTGTTCTGCTGGTTTTTTAGATTCAATTATTGATATATATGTATTTATTGCCATTTTACTGTTCATATTTTTGATCTTGTTAAAGAAGACCCTTTAACATTTCATAAAATACTGATTTAGTAGTGATGCTTTTTATTTAGCCTTTTCTTGTCTGGGAAGTTCTTTATCTGTCTGGTTCTAAGTGATAGCTTTGCTGGGTGGAGCAATCTTCGTTGTAGGTCCATGCTTTTATCACTTTGAGTATTTCTTGCCAATCTTTTCTAGCGTGCAAAGTTTTTTTTGAGAAATCAGCTGACATTCTTATGGGATCTCCTTGTGGCTAACTAACTACTTTTCTTTTGCTACTTTTAACATTTTTTGTCTTTAACCTTTGGCATTTTGATTATGATGTGTCTTGGTAGGGCCTCTTTGGATTCATCTTGTTTGGGACTCTGCACTTCCTGGACTTGTATGTCTATTTCCTTCACCAAGTTAGAGAATTTTTCTATCTGAATTATTTCTTCAAATAAGTTTTCAATTTCTTGCTCTCTCTTTTCTTCTGACACCCCTGTGATGTGAATGTTGGTTTGCTTGAAGTTGTCTTAGAAGCCCCTTAACTATCCTCATTTGGGGGGATTCTTTTCTTTTTGCTGTTCTAATTGGATGTTTTTTGCTTCCTTATATTTCAAATCGCTGATTTGATTTTTGGCTTCCTCCACTCTACTGTTGATTCCCTGTAAATCCTTCATTTCCTTCATTTCTAACTGGTTCTTTTTTATGATTTCCATGTCCTTTATTTTTTTATTTTTTAATATTTGCTTTCCTCCATAACACTTTTTTTAAAGATTATTTCTAGACAGAGGGGAAGGGAGGGAGAAAGAGAGGGAGAGAAACATCGATGTGTGAGATGTACATAGATCAGTTGCCTCTCACATGCCCCCAGCTGGGGATCTGGCCTGCAACCCAGGCATGTGCCCTGACTGGGAATTGAACTGGCAACTTTTCGGTTTACAGACCAGCACCCAATCCACTGAACCACACAAGGCAGGGTTCCATGTCCTTTTTTGTTCTGTTGAAGTTCTCTTTGAGTTCATCTGCTCTTCCCCTAAGTTCATTGGGCATCCTTGTAACCAGTATTTTGAACTCTGCATCTAGTAGATTGTCTCCATTTTGTTTAGTTCTTTGTCTGAAATGTTTTGCTATTTCATTTGGAACAAGTTTCTTTGTCTCCTCATTTTGGCAGTCTCCCTGTGTTTGTTTCTGTGTATTAGGTAAAGCTGCTATAACTCCCTGGCTTGGAAGAGTGGCATAATGTAGTAAGTGTCCCGTGGGGTCCAGTGGCACAGCCTCCCCTATCACCAAACCAGGACACTCAAGGTTCACCTACCATGTGGGCAGTGTATGACCTCCTGTTGTAGTTGAGCCTTGATTGCTGTTGGCAGGTCAGTTTAAGGAATTTATCCAGGCTGATCGGCTGCAAGGACTGGCTGTAACCACTGACCGCCAACCTTGACCACCGTGGATGATCAGCTGTGCAGGAGCCCATTTCTCAAAGCAGGACTTACTTTGGCAGAGTTCTGTTACCCACTGAGGCCCTACCTCTGAGTGCATCACTTGTCAAGGTAGTTGGGTGGTGGTGCTCCAGTGTGGTCTGTCAGCTGACCAGAGTGCATAGTCTCTGGGGCCTCTTAGGAGGTGCAGGCCAAGGTCAGCCACCACTGACGTTCTGTCTTGGGCTTCTCAGCATAAGCTACAAGTGATCTGCAGATGGCTGCCACTTGTGCTGGGCTTGGAGGTGCCCAGGAGAGACCAAGTTGTGAACCAAGGCCAGCTGCTGCTTGTGCCAGGCCTAGAGCCACTTAACAAGAGGTATAGCACTTGCTAAGACCAGATGCTGCTTGTTTATGAGAATTTAGGAAAATCGGAAGCATGAGCCAAGACAAACCATTCGTATGGAAAAGCCACTGGAAACAGCTTGGGTGGGCCCAAAATTTGGATGGGGTAGAGCATCAAGGAATCCCCAGGGTGGGGCAGACACTGTGAACCAGGTTGATGGAGTCTCAAGTGTGGTAACCATCTGCCTGCTCTGAGGGGAAGGCCAGCACTTCTGTCTGAGGGAAAGCTGCCCCCCAGCTCTCACCCTAATGCCAGACACTTCATTTTCTCCCCAGCACTAGAGTTCAAAGGGAATGAGACCAAGTAAATCCACATACAGGCCCTGTAAGAGGAACTGCCTGGGACTCTAGAAGTTTCTGTCTACCACAACCTGAATCCCCACTGATTTCTACAGCCAGAAATTATGGCAACTTCTCTTCCTGGCACTGGAACGCTGGGCTGGGAGGTCCTGGTTTGGGGCCAGGACCCCTCACTCCCAGAGATATGCCTTCCGATTTTTATCTATCACATGTGGGTATAAAACCAGCTCGATCCATGTCTCTGCCCTTCCTTCCAGTCTTGATGTGGTTTATTCTTTAATTGCATAGTTGTAGGACTTCCATTCAGCTCAGTTTCTGGCAGTTCTGAATAATGGTTGTTGTGTAGTTTAGTTGTAATTTTGATGTGGTTGTGTGAGGAGACGAGCTATGTTTTCCTGCTTGGCCATCTTGAATGGAAGTCAAAAGCCAGAAGTTTCTTGATAAGCTTTTTCTATAGCTTTAGAACCTCCATAAAAATAGCTCTTTTACCTGTTTTTTAGAAGTATTAAACATCCTTTGTTATAAGAAAATAGCTACTGAAATAGTGTTATCACCATCTAAAATTTTTTTTGCGTATGAGACTGGTACATTTCACTTATGAGTACTTTTTGACTCTAAGACCATTTTCTTGTTTTGCTTTTACCTTGTAAGGTATTATGAACTGGATCCTCACAAAAGTCTCCTTGACAATTTGAGGAACAAAGTGATCATTGAGTACCCAACATTACATGTGGTATTAAAAGAATCCAGTAATGACATGCAAGTTCTTTACCAGGGTAAGTATAAATTTGTTCCTGCAGTGCTCAGAATAACTGTAGTGAAACTGAAGCAGTTAGAGCTGTCTGTCCTTCATATATGTGTTTTCTCACTAGACTGACACACTTAACTGAATTTACTCTACAGCTTTAATACTGCAAACAACCAAATGAATGAGCTGCTGCCTCTGTCTGGTTTGAGCACATGTGAGCTTACGTTAGCATTTTGAAATGACTAAGTCAGTTTAAGTCAATGTCTGGCTATAAAAGGATACTCTCTGCCTTGTTGGAGTTCTCTGTGTTTTTGTCTTCTTTTAAGCCAGTGGTCTTTAAGCATCAGTCTGTCATGATCAGATAAATTTACTCCTGAGTTAAACACCCCCCCTCCTTTTTTTTAAAGAGATTCCTATAATGAGGGATTGCAAAAACATTTTTAGTATCCTACCGTATAAAAAGAGAAATGTCACCAGGAATAGCATGTTCGAAAGTTGGGCTGCCATTTAGAACAGTGTGCCCTGGGGTCAAGTGCCTTTGCCTTGACCCTTTATCTCCTTTTATTTTCAAACCCATCGTTTTTATTTTCTTAGATTTTTTTGTTTCCTCAGCTATATTCCTTGGCATTTCTGTGAATCTTTAAAAGTAGGTATGTTTTCCTCTTTGGTGAGTAGTGGGTTTGGGAGGAAGTATTAGAACTGGAAGTGGTATATGTGAAAGTTCAGTGTATAAAATGACTTATCCTTATTTGCAAATTCTGATTGAAGTAAGCTAATTGTGTTTCTCAATGCAGATTCTAGGGGATGAATAAAATCCAGAAGTTACTTTTAAAAAGGTGGAAAGGTTGCTTACCTTAACTCAAAACCATCAGATACCACTTTCACTAAGAGTTATTAGGTGCAGGAAGGTTTCATTGTAACAAGCTCCAGAGGACCATAAAATCCTTGGATTAGATTCACCTCTATTTTTTAAGGTTAATACTACTTGAAATACGAAGTTTGGGTTTTATTATTATACAGCATTATAGACTGTAACAGGCAGTAACCTTTGTTGTAAGATGTTCTCTATATATGTGTATAATAGCATTTTTTTTCTTCGCAAAAGTTAATAGGAGAAAAATTTTTCCCAAGTGGCCAAAATTTTTGTCAGTGCCACAATTTGAAAGTAGGTTTTTAATTAGCAAATGTGAAGTTCCTAATAATCAGTTATGGGTTTCTAAATCTTGAAGTTAGTTCTTGGCTTTATATTTTTCATAGTTTGATCAAGAATATTGTTTTCTCAAATTAAATTAGCAATTTTAGTTTTCAATGACCAGCTTCACTTTTTTCTAAGCTGTATAAAAACCTTACTTTTACCTCAATATAATTTACATAGCCCTCGCTCTGAGTGTTGGTTTCAGGGGAGTTGTTGAGTAATGTGGGTTACAGGCCAGGGCAAACACTGTCTGTGTGAATCAACACTGCTCACAGAGCTCCTCTGTCACCTTGTGTAGGGATGCACGTTGAAGGAAGGCTTCCTGTAACAAAGCAACAAGAAAAGGCTGCTTTTGTAGTGCACTTGGCATCTTCTTAAGTAAAATTT
This sequence comes from Anoura caudifer, assembly GCA_004027475.1. NCBI lineage: Eukaryota > Metazoa > Chordata > Mammalia > Chiroptera > Phyllostomidae > Anoura > Anoura caudifer. The sequence goes on from PVKU01002943.1 coordinate 129,754, forward strand.
GCTAATTTTTGGTAGGTATGTGATGTCCGACGTATTTACAGGAAGCACAAGTGACTGGTGCTGTCAGCACAGAGGCCGTTCAGGGCTGCTAGAGAGGAGCACTATCGGGGCCCTGACCGGACTTGGAGGGCCGGGCCGGGGCTGTCACGTCGTCAGTACACGTACCTTAAAAAATAATACCAGGGCTTCCTGTGCATGCGGATCTTTGTGTGAGCTCTTCAAGGTGTCTTTTTTTTTTTTTTTTTTTTTTATTGTACCTTCTCACAACCATTGGATATTCTGCAGGGTGGTCCCTTAATGCAGAAGGAGGTTATATAAGAACAGGACATTTTCTTTGGAAAGCCTTGAAATGCTTTCTCTCTCCAGAGCCAAAATGTTAGATTTTAATCTTGAGTTCATAGCACAAGGTGTCTCTCTTCTGGTTTTGGAAAAATGTGTTTCTGGGCTGAGATTCAGTAGTTTTCACAGTTGATGGTTGTTACAATGTTTGTTATGATTATAGATTGCCATAATTTACTCTTTCCAAAGTCTGCCTATATTGATGGGCAATAGATAAATTTTGTTTGTTTGTTTGCTTTTTAAGGAATAAAAAAAGCCGACTGTAAGAAGTTGAGCAGTTAAGGTAGCCCACTAGATTGGAAATGTAGCCTGCTACCCACCCATCTTGTACTGGTCCTGTGCAAAGTGATCAGAATAGTACTACTTGCTTCGTGGGTTCTTATTTGCTAAAATTAATTAGTAGATCAAATGACTCAAAAGCATGCTGCATTTTGGTCTGGGAGGAAAAAATGGAGCTCTATGAAAAGAAGAAAACTGGGCAAAGAAAGGGAAAGTCTTCTGCAAACTACAATGCCCAATAATACAAAGCCCATTAATTTAAAAATAACAGCAGAATAATATTTCTCTGTTGTTCTAAGGTAACTCAAAATTAGAAAATGCCTCTGCCTTTGAGAAGGAATCCAACCCAAAATTGATTACTTGAATTGGTAAAAAAAAATACCATGTCATAACTATTACTCACATGTCGGTCTCATTGGACCAAGGTGCTTTCATCTATTCTGCCTCCCTTACCTCTCCCCTCTTTTTCTTCCTCTTCCAGCATTTGCGTGAGGCGATGGGGTGGTGGGGCGGGGATGGACTTCAGGCCCAGGAACACAATGTACCCTTCACAGTGCAGTAGGTGCTATTACAGAGTTTGCGTCAAGTGCTGGGAAAGTCAGAAGAGAAAACAGCTAACTTGTAATATCATAAAGACACTTGAAGGACTCTGCTAGAGTTTATAAAATTCCACAAGGATTGGGAGCTATTTCAAGGCCTTTCTCATAAGAAGAATTCGGTAAACACCAGTTTGGTTGCTGGTACAATCTTAAATCTAGGTACTATCAGCAAACCCCAAAGAACTTGGCAATTGGAATATGACGCAAGATCTCGGTTTATGATTCCGGCACCAACTCTCATTAGCTTTGGGCCCTTGAGCATTCACTCTGCCTTTTTGAGCTTTATTTTTCTTATCTACACAGAGGAGATGAATGGCTATAAGTGTCCAGCAAAATAATCTGTGTTTTAACCTTAATTTTCATGGTGTTTTTGTACATTATTTCCTCTTAGCTTCACTATACAATGAAATAAATAGCTCACTCACTCTGGTTCCCATTTTGCAGATTAAAAAAACAACAAGTAAAAGATAGAGTGACTTGCATTTATATTGATTCAGCAAACGTGCTACACTAGGGGGATGTTCTAGGGCGGAAAGGTCCAGTCTCTATTCTCAAGGGACTCTCAGTTTAGTGAGTAATCGTAGACTTGCTTGCTCTAGTCAAGGCAGTTCTCTTAAAGGGGCTGCATTTCTGCTCTAAGTCTTCTTTCCTGTAAAAGGACAGAGGTGACGATTAGCTAGTCTTCTGTTAGCCCACATTCACTGAATGTATGTTGACTCTCAATTTTAAATTAAAAAAAAACACATGGAAAAATTTATTCCAACCGCACTTGGCCAGTCTCTGTGATAATAGCGATCTGTTCAATGGTGCAAGTATGGGATTGTAACCACACTGAAGCGACCGTTCCCGAGTCTTCCACACAGTCAGGAAGGATGTTACCTCACAAAATATAATTGCCACTTTCAGACATCATTTCTCTATTTATTATGGCCAGAACCATATATCGTGGCTGCCTGGGACGTGACACGGTTTGTCTGTGCTTGTGAGCAGTGCTGCGGGTAGGAGAGAAGGGGAAAAAACAGGACAGGCTAAACAAAAACAGTATAAACACTTGACTGTATGTTTTGTTTTGGGTTTTTTGGGGGGTTTTTTTACAGTGAAAAGTGAATCTACCAAGAACATTGGCAGTGAAAACTGAGCGCTTCTGGGGGAAGAAAACGCCCGACTGCAGAGGACTGTGCGTTGACCAGCTGTTGGGTGATTGTTAGTGGGTGGCTGCAGTTTTTTTGTTTTTCTGAAAAGCAATTAAACTATCTAAAAAAAATTTTTTTGAAGATGTATTTTCTTGAGATGGGAGTAAAAGACAGAAAACTGTACAAGAACAACAATTAAAATAAAAAAATAAATTAAAAAAAGATGTATTTTCTAACCTCTTGAGTTGACTTACAAGGTCCTTATTCCTAATAACAGCCCCTCTTTTGCACCTGATTGGCATAGTGCTTATTTTAAGCAGACCCTGGCTTTTAGTATACTGAATTGTATAGGATGAAAACTTGGCTGTTTTATGCAAAACCAAACCCAAGGATCACCTGTGTCAGTCACAAAGATGTGAAAAGGCTGTGTGACATACCACCCTCAGTTGCCCATTCTTGCCTTTGGGACTTATGTGCAACTTACCCTCTTGAAATGACTAAATGGGTCCTTTATACTTGGGTAGCACCCGGTACGATGTCCTGTGTAAAGGCTGACTCAGTGCACTTAGCTACTATTTCTTATATTCGGTTCAGAAAATCAGCAGCTCCAAACTATTGTTTGAGCCATCTGTGCTCACAAAGTTGGCCGCACTTGTCACATAATGAGCTGTGTCTTAGTGTAAATTCTGCACCTTTTATCCCCTTTCCACCCATTCATGTCACTACTTCACAGGGGTGTTGTGGTGACCAGTTTCATGCTGTGCTTTGAAACACCTAGCAATAACTAAAAGAAACACTCGGACTCTTTCGTGTGGTTGGAATGTATGTGTGTATTTATGATATACCTGGCTTAATTTATACCTTATGGCAGCTCGGTATGCATTATGATCTCACATATTAAAATTAAATGTTCCTGGTTGCATTGGAATTTATACAGTTATGGAATTGCAACATGACTGTAAAAAGGATTACTACATCTGTGTTGCATCTGTGTACTTAATGGTTAAGAAAACAAAGATAAAATTGGACATGAGTGAGGTTCATTTTTAGTGTATAATCAGAATAAGTTTAGACCAAAAGAAAGCCAGAGGCTTTAATTAACAAGACTTAGAAAGGTTAGAAATATGAAAAGATAATGAGATGAGTCTAGGAGAAACTTGTAGAACACAAATACATATAATTTGAGGTAGAAATTGGAGAAGAGAAGCTAAAGACAGTAATGCCGCAAAGACCCTTGTATAAAAGTGACAGTGGAAATGGGTCCCGCCATCTGAAATATATGTAAGCCCTAAAGCAACTTCAGGAACCTTCTCCCTCATACAGTAAAAAATTTGTGTAGAATTGTGTCGTGCTACAATATTACTGGGGAGACAACTAAATGGTATTTCAAGAGATTCGTACTTAATCTAAAAGGGAAATTTGTCTTTTTGAAACAGACGAGAAAGAGGATGAACTGAATCAAAACTGTATCAATAGATAAATAGAATTGTTATTGGGAAAAGTGGGGTAAAGTACACCAGTGAACATGTGATCTGAATATCAGGGCAGAAAGGAATTTCCTGACAATGAAATCTGTTATGATGTAGTCTCATTTCCAAGAAAAGTGTTGAGTTCCATCCCTTCTAGAATTTAAATTGAAAACTGGACAAAAACCAAAGAACTTATCCTGTGTTTTTCCCCTGCCGAGAAGGAAAAGGGAAAAAAAAAAAACATCTAAATGATCTAATAATGCATCTTTGCCATCTCTATTGTCTAGAATTCTATTAGACTTTTCAATTAGAGGCTATTCCTTGGGAAAGAATTTAACCAGCACAGTTGCCTTAAATGTAACTATCAGCTCATTTGAGTAATATGCATGTTTATTCCCTCAGGACTTACAATAAACATGTGTTTCAGTGAATAGCCATGTCAACTGCATGGAGGGGGTGAAATTGGGATAATTTATTGAGAACCCCAGAAGTTTGTGGTAGTAAGACTCAATTCCTTTTTCTTTTAGAGACCTCCTCCATTTTGGATTCTTGACAAATTCCGATGCATAAACAAATTCCCTGACCAATTTTAAGTGCAGCGCCTGAATTTTGTTCATGACTCACATTTTAAAAGGAGAAAAGCTCCACCTGGCCTCCTTTATTTTTTAAACAATGATTTCAAAGACAAGGTGGTCCTTTCAAAATTGCTAATTATTACATATGGGATTAATAGCCATAAATTACAGTAAACAAAGCTTGCACCTGTTCGTATTATAAATATAAATTAAAGAGAATTACTATCATTTAACTCTGTAACTTAAATATAACTTAGATATAATTTAAATTTAACTATATAATTTAAATATAAAGATACTTAAGAATCCAAAGGGAAGCTGAGCTGATTGTTTCCCTGAGGCAAGTGGTGGATTCAGGTTTCACGGTGCAGAGTAAAACGGTAAACATGTAACTGTAATGCCAAAAACATCCTTTGTACATTTTGTGTGATTTGATTGACATATATGTGATTTCGTGTTAGTCGTTCAATTTTTAAATAATTTTTATTGTATTTTCTCACGTTACCATTTATCCCCCTTAAACCCTCTTTCACCTCCAGCCGTGCCCCTCCCCCCTGCAGTCTCCACACCACTGTCCGTGTCTGTGGGTTCCTTTTCTTTTTTTGCTCAATCCTTCCAGTCCTCAACTCCCGCTGGCCAGAGCTGTCAGCCTGCTCTCTATCTGCGAGTCTATTTCTCGTTAGTTGAGTTTGTTCATTAGATTCCACATACGAGTGAGATCATATGGTATTTATCTTTCTCTGACTGGCTTATTTCACTTAGCATGATGTTTTCCAGGTCCATCCATGTTGTTGCAAAGGGTAAAATTTTCTTCTTTGTTACAGCTGAGTAGTATTCCATTGTGTAAATGTCCCACAGTTGTTTTATCTACTCATCTAACTGATGGATGCTTGGACTGCTTAAACAAAGATAACCAGTTTGCTTTTATTTAATCATACACTACTGCATTACAATGTGTTTATTTTCAGGTAGATACTGTGCACTTTTGATTATTAGCCAGCTTTCCCTCCATTTGCAGGTAACAGAAACTCAATTCAAACTAGTGTCAGCCTGAGGGCAATTCATCGGTTCATATACAGGGAAGTCCATGCGTGACTGGGTCCAAACACCCACAGAACCAATCCTTCCATCTCTTACACTTGCCTCTGATTTTTTTCTTCCTGGATTGCCTTTCTTGTCAAAGTACACTTTCTTTGGAGATGCTCTTTTTGGGGTGGGAGACAGTGAGGTGAGGATGGTAGATGATGTCATCATAACCAAAGTGTGATGGCAAGTTATGTAAAATTTGGGGGGAAAACTTTGATTTTGCTCAGATTGGATCATATTTCATCCCTGAGCTGATCAGGAGAGGAGTTTCCCCCGGAGGAAAGGGAATTATCAGGAAAAGGAATCTTATAGGGAGCAAGGGAGGAAAGGTGGCCACTGAGAATCCGAAAGTGACGATGTCCACGGCACGTTGTTTGAATTTGAGTAGCAAGAGGTTTCTGATTTGAAGTCATGTAAAGAGTGAAATTCAGAATTAACCTACACACCCCTCATTGGCTTTAACTGGAGATTTTAATTCCTACTTGATGCCATCACTGCTTTGAGTTGCCATTGTGGGCTTTTAAAAAATGCTTTCCATTTGTGTTTTGATACTGTGTTGCCACTGGTTTGATCATATGCACATAGCACCTGTTCATTACCATCACAGATTTGGAAACTTGCAGTTTCACCAACATTAGAGAAATACTGATTTTGAAATCTGTATCGTACTAGAGGAAAATGCTTAAAAAAATAAAGACAACTTAAGTAAAAATTGGTCTTTTAATAAACCTTCGGGATTCTGTACATCATTACAAGGTATTTTGGCGTTGGTCCATGGAAGCTACTTAAACTGTATGTGCCTGTGTTCTTTAGAGTGAACTATAATGTAAACATTTTCCATATTCCAGTGTGGTGGACGGCACTCATTTTGAACCTTGTAACCAAATGAGTCCTTTAGCCTTTGAAGAGCTACTACACAACTCAACTGTTACGTTTTATTTTCTTGCTGAATAAAGTTATCAAAACCCTTTCCCTCCATGACTTGGCCCTAATCTAATTTGACAGCATTCTTTCTTTTTGTCTTTTATTTTCACCCATTGCTTCGGTCACAAAACAGCATGAAGGTCACCATGTATGTATCAGGCTTTTCCCCCACAACATGCCTGTCTTCTCCTGCATTATGCCCACCTGTGCGGGGGGATATCCCTGCCTGCCCTTTAAGGGGCAGCTTGAGCAGTAACTGCAGTGACCCTCCCACGTGGAAGTTACAGTTCCTGCTGTGTGTTTCCTGATTGGCTGATGCTAATGCCATTCTGGTTGTTCAGTGTTTTTAATATCACACTGATAATAAGAGTAGTAACTACTATGTATTAAAAATTTACTAAATATAGCCCTGGCTGGTGTGGCTCAGTGGATTGAGCGCCAAGCCTGGGAACCAAAACATCACCAGTTCGATTCCCAGTCAAGGCACATGCTTGGGTTGCAGGTTGGATCCCTGGTTGGAGGCCCATGAGAGGCAACCAATAGATGTATCTCTCACACATCGATGTTTCTCTTCCTGTGTTTTTCTCTCCCTTCCCCTCTCTCTACAAATAAATAAATATAAAATCTTTTAAAATATATTTATTTTTAAAAAGTAGTTTACTAAATACCAAGCACTATTCTGAGCACTTTAAATACATCAACTCATTTAAGATTTTTCACAGCAATCTTGAGAAATAGATGCAACAATATGGTCCTACAGTAAATACAAGAAATTCAGCAACATGAAATGGGTCCAGTGTGAGCCTGCACAACTAGCTATCCAGGAATTCCTAGCATCTAACCATAGATCCCAAATTCATTCTGTAGATTGGCACGACCTGGTAGCAGATGTCCATTCTGGTTAAAATATCAGTGGGGACAATTCTGAGTTAATCCTATGTCCGACTTGTATTTCTGAGATAATAGAGTGAGTCCAGGAATCTCCCAGGTTGTTGATGCCCATTTCATCAATCTGATTCAAGGTAACCCCACCCTGTGCCTCCCCATTTCCTGAGACGGCCTGCCATTTCTTCACCTGGCTTCCCCTTGGCTTTCCTATTCCTCACCTTCACCAAGAGTTAAGAATTTGAGCCCACTTGCATTTGTCAACAGGGGCTAGGTGAAAAATGGGACTGATTCGTGTTATTTCAGGCAGCATTATTGAGGGTTACTATAAATCATTTTATAGATGGGAAACCTAACGCACAAAAAGGTTAAATCTTATTCTGAGGCCAAACTATTAAATGATAAGTAATGGAGCTTATATACTTTTCCCCTTAATTCCTCTCTGTACCTGGCATTATCTTTCTTCCTGTCTATACAACTAGTATAAAATTCTGTGTTTAATTGGTCTTGAAAGGCAGATCCGTGGTTGATATTTGCATCATCACAGCATCAAGCACAGTTTTGGCACAAAGTAAGCCTCGGTACTGAGGTGAGGTGGGAGGAGTAGGGAAGTTCTCTAGGTTGAAAACAAAAGCAAACAAAAAAAAAAATTAGGCTTTCTGATGGACTGTTAGTTGTCAGTCTATAGCAAAGCCCCTGACTAAGAAGATAACATTGACAGCCGGAAATGTGGGGGGGCTGAGCGTAAGCTGGGCACCATTCTGAGCACGACACAACTGTTTTATCATTGAGTCTTCACAATCCTGTGAGGTCGGTAGTGCAGTATTTCATGAAACCTAAAATGTCATTAATTAGAAAATGTGCCTTTTATATAATTCTCTAAGAGAGAAAACAGGCTATCAATTAAATTATGACAATGCTTGTCTTTTTAATTGGACAAATTTATCGCTATTTACCAAAGACATTTATCCTCAGTCATTTCCCCCCATCTTGACCATACATTGATATTTCATTCGAGGCAAGAAAACAAAATGCAGGAGAGGGGTGTTATTTTAACATAAATAGTAAAGTGGACAAAATTAAAATTTTGCCTACATTAAGGCAAGTTAAATTTGTCTATCTTGATATAATTAATCATGTAAGTAAGAACTAATAGTTCCATATAGATTTCCATTGTTTCACTTGGGGCTTCCTGTAAACTTATATGCAAGTGAGCAAAGTGTCAGAACTGCTTCCCTGGAGTTATGACATAATGCTTTTTAAAAATTCAATTTAGAATATTTATATATATGGAAAGAGCTCTTTGGGCATTGTATCTCAACCGCCTAAAACTCCCTCAATTGTAAGATACAACATTTTGTATACCACTAAGAACACAGCTTAATGAATTGCGTAACACACCCTTAGTTCAGATGTTAAAATATGAAAAAGAACATAGTGTAGAACTGATGTAACACAGTATGGAGACAAACTTTTGTATGCTGTGCTTATATAAAGAGAAAAACATAAGTGAAAGTAGCTAGTTAAGGTATTCCTGCAACTTCCCATTCGGCCTGATGTCTGTGAGCGAGACTTGGCGATGCAGCCGGTCCTAGTGAAGTGCTTCACCGCTGCTTCTGTGAATTGCGTCAGAGTTCTGCAAGTTCTGATGCTGGTTTTCTTGATCAGAAGGTGTTAACAAAAGGGTTTGTGTCCCCATCAGTCTTGAAGGGTTGCAGTTGTCCATCGAGAAACAATCATCACGTCTCCGTATGCACAAGCGACGGGTCTGTGGCCCGGCCTGAGGCTGTTGGAGACCAGAGGTTTCAGAGATGTTACAGTGTGAGCTCTAGAGCCAGTTAACTAAGTTCAGTACCATCACCCCCATTCATATGGGCAAGGAAGCTGAGTGCCAAACAGATTGGTCACATGGAAAGGAAACAGGTGAGCCGGGATTCATACCAAGGCAAGTGGGGCTTCAGAGGTCACCCCCTGAGAGAGCTTAGCCTTCCTGAAGTCAGGCTACATTTCATGACGATTTGGAGTGGATACTATAGTTTAGTGCTACTTAAAAATGGAAATAATTATTTTCATAAGCTACTTTATCAACTCATTTTTTGAAAAGGTGGGACAGTCTCCTCATAATTCGTGAAACTGCTTTTCTTGGAGGCTTTTCAATGTTGGACTGCAGACTGTTTCTCTTAGCACGTTCCGTTTCTGTCTTTTATTTCTGTTACATACTTTGCTGGTTTGAGCATAAAAACTTTAATCACTTCAGTTAGTTTAAAAGCAGCTATTAATGCTAATGCCATTTTCTGTCAGTGGATTCAGGTCTGTTTCGGTGTCCGTTGTGAATTGTGCACCACTGAACCGAGCACAGCCCCGAGTGGTTGCCGCAGACTCGGAATGTAGCTATCCAAGACTATACATCAGTGAAGGCGTCCACGTGAAGAGGACATAACGGTCCAAAGACAACTGTTAATGATTGCGTGTCAACTTCGTGTTGAGCTGCAGAAGGAACATGTGCTTGGCATGCTGGTGACTCCGTCTGAAAGCTGTTGGGCTTTGCCTCTGGATAGCACAGGCCTGGGGACGACAGGACAACCAAATGAGAAGTGTGATTTCGGGACCCCTTGGAGTCTGCAGAACAGCTTCAGAGGCTGAGATGGGACGGTTGGAGAAAATCCATGAAAAGGCCAGAGCATAGAGATAAATGAAAGGCCTTGTAACCAGTGAAATATGAGTCTTAATTCTTAATTTCATCAAATTAAAGCAAGTGTTCTTGCTTTGAACTATATAACCAAGGAGAAGTAAACTAAGCCACATGATTTTTAAAAGGGAAATTTCCTATCTCAGGGACTTTCAAATAGCTGTTCTGCTTCTGTATTTCAGAAAAAATTCCCTTCTCCCAGGTTTCTGCTAAGCACTTGAAATTATTTTTACCGTGAGAAGAGATTGTCACACACCACCTTTCAGTATCATTTCTTTTGGCTCCTTGAACAGTGGATGCTAGTTTAAGTCCATACAGTATGAATCTGTGGTGCAAAGACAGTCCCTAAAGCCCAATAACTTCTTATTTTTCCTAGAGCCCTGTGGTCCTACCCTTCTTGACTGCGCTCTGTGTTCCTAAAGAAAAACAGTGGAGTCTGATCTCTGTGTTTTGAAGTTCCAGTGGTCGGTTAACCAGATGCTATGATGCTGTGCTTTAGGGCCTCTGCCAACGTAGAAGAGACAGCAACTTTTTCCATGTTCCTGACAGATTGGAAGGTGTTTTTTCAAAGTCTCTGCTTCAGATCTCTCCCTGGAAAGGTCTGTCAGTTGTTCAGCCAAATTCTTGGCCTCTGCCGCTGGTGCAGCTGAGGAGCCTGTAAATAGTTTCTGCCACATTTGGACCCTCACAAACAAAACTTCTAAGTTTTGGAAACGGAAAGCTGGAGGTGGCAAGGAAAGCCAAGTGAGAGCGGGCAGCTGGTCTTCCAGGTAGAGAATTAGTGGGGACTCTGGAAGAAGGAAGCTACTGTTCGTGGCTGACCTGCGTGTGGACAGTCAAAGGGGGAGCACAATCCAGATGTTCTTTTCTCGATTCCTGAGGTGGCAAGGAGAGCAGTTGTGAGGTTCGGTTTGGTTTTTTTCTCTAAGCAATCACATTCTTCTTTCCCCTACCAAACTTGTGTGCCCCTTAGGAGTGAGGAGGAAAGCGAGTTATTTCTCAGTTCTTTGAGCCCATCAAAAGTGCCTTATTTAAAATTCTGTAACTTAGTTCACACAAAAGTACTTTATAATCTCTAATCTCCTACAGTCCCTATTTAGTATTTCTCCAAAGAGTAGTAATGACTCTGTAAAGCCCAGGCCAGGGGATGGTACAAGTATAAATTATATTAAAGGGTATGGTGAAAATCTGTTGTTTGCTACCCAGCATGCAGCTGCCTGCTTTTTGGTGACCATACCTTGAGGCCTTCTGGGGAACTACCAGCTCCCCACCGTTCTCAGCTTTCTGGTCTGGATGAGATTAAGCCCAACCCCAGTTTCTGAGTGGGGTTTCATCACTCCAAACAGATCAGTGCATCCCACCCCTGTGACTGATTACATGCTTGGTTCAAACTATGCGGTGACCTACGCAGGTGCCATCTAAGGAAACTACAGGACAGGCAGGGCACAGACTGCCCCCTGCTGTGAAGAGGCAAGGCTCCAAGCGGGTTGGCCTGTTTCACTGCCCTAAGGACAGCCGCCCTGAGACCGGTGACAACTCAGAGAAGCTGATTAGGGCTAGATCAAGCCAAGCCATCTATGCCTGTGGAATGTTCAGTTGCATTAGCCAATACACCTTTTTTTTTTTTCCTCTTATTTGAGTTTCTTTAAGTTGGATTTTTCTGTCAATTATGTCTGAATTTGATACCAGGAAATGAAGTGTGGCAAGTTATAAGCCCTGGATCTAGAATTGGCTGAATCAAGACGGTGGGGAGAACCTCTGACTCCTAGGCTGGAATGTTAGCAAAGATTGCATTAGTCTGTAAAAGGAAAAAGAGTCTTCATTGTCCCTTCAAGGACATTTTATGGAAGTGGAACACAGCACTTCTGTTGACCTGTTGGCAGAGAACTTGGCCATGTGGCCACACCTACTTACACAGAAATGGAAGAAAGTCTTTATTCTGGGTGGCAAGGTGCCTAATAAAAAGTTACAGATCTTCTTACAAAGCAGGAGGATTACATGGGCATTGGAGAACAAGTAACCATCTTTGCCACAGTTGGCCAGTGGCACGTCTTGCTTTGTGGCCCTGCAATAATTGGTTACTACATTGTCAAATGTATATTGGCACCATCAGACCATACGCCTCCCTGGGCTGCAGCATTTAGGGACTTAAACAAAAGTTCAGGCTATAGGATATATTGATTGAAGGCCTTGTAAATCTTCCAAAGAAGAGAGAGTTGTTTTGAAACTAATGCTTCTAAAAACCAAGAAGGAATGAAATAGGGCCTTGCTACGAGCTACACTTTCTGCCTGTGATCTGCGGTCTAAGTTGATGAGTGTAGTAGTCAGATCCTTGACTGAATGGAAAAGCCAGATTCCTTCCTAAAGTTGTCAGTTTGAAGAACAGAAGGGAGAAGGGGAAATAGATTAGGACCTGGAATAAGTGTGATCTTCCAGGCCTCTTCTAGAATCCTCTTGTTACACCCTTCGACCTGTCAAAAGGGCCTCCATGTCCCTGAAAAGATACAGCTGGTGAGCAGCCTCCCAGGAAAGGCACAGTGGCTGGCCCTTCCCTTTCCTGGTCATTGCTCTGTCGTTCCACACGGAGGCCAATGTGGATGGAAGCAGAAGCCGTAAGTTTAGAGCCATCCCCAACCTGTGTTCTAAAGGAAAGAGTCAATGAGGTCTCTAGTTACTAACCCACGGAACTGACTGGTGCATTAATCATGGTTCTCCGGAGAAACAATCAATAGGATGTGTGTATAGAAAGAGAGAAATGGATTTATTGTAGGAATTGGCAAGTCCCAAGATCTGTAGGGTAAGAGGGCAAGAGAGCTGGTGTTTCATTTCAAACCTGAAGGAGTATCCCAGTTCAAAGGCAACCTTTCTGTTATGTTCAGGCTTTCCTCTGATTGGCTGAGGCCACTGGCATTAGGAAAGGCTAGCTGCTTCACTCAGTCTTCGGATTTAAATAGTCTCATCCAAAGTCACCCTTACAGAAACATGTAGAATCATGATTGACCAAATATCTGGGTATCCTGTGGCCCAGTCAAGAAGATAAATAAAATTAACCATCACAACCAGAAACACATAGATGGGAGTCAGCTGAAGTCATGAGAGATTTACATCTCAGACAGGCCCCCGGATCTGACAAAAGTGATTGCCCAACCCCCTCAATCAGTCCTCCGGGCCCAAAAAGCAGTGGCCGCTAAAGCTCTTTGGTCTTCTGAAGAGGCTCTCACAGAAAAAATGGACAGGGAAGAGCCTCTCGGAGAGTGAAACTGAGGCAGCCCCAGACCTCCCCTTCACTGCAAAGTAGGGAGTCTGCCATTTCTGCCAGAAAAGATCATACTGTGTGCGAGGACTAATGGTCCTGGATGTTTTACATCCTCCCCTTAACAATTGGAATTTTACTGCAGTTCTATTTTGTCTCTCCTATTAGATGTAGGATGCGGTTAAACTTATTTACCCACAGATCACTGAACCATGCAGAGTCACGACACGATCTGCACATTGACGTGAAATATGGGACTTGGATCTAACTTTAGTAACTAGATGAGTTTCCATTTGACCCGCTCCCCCTTTGGGGTGGTGGCGGGGCCGGGGAACGTAACCTGTGTGTGTGGAACCTGCAGGTTGTTGTCAGACTGTCAAAGGCTGGATTGCCTAACACTGCTTAGTCCTTGTATCTGATTCTCCATACGTCCTTTGAGAACCACTTCTCTCATTCTCAGCCATGTGGCTGGTTTGGGATGGACGGTCCCCCTCCCCATTCTGCCCACTCAGCCACGGTAACTGGGTCAGGAACGGCCATAAATCCGTACCAGACGGAGACCCCAGATTTTTCCTGGGAGTGCCAGAGCTCTTTTGTTTTCATTTTCCCGTCATTCTGGAGTGCTTCCCCCTCATTTACCAACACAACAGCAACAAAGTTGCCCAAGTGACGTAGAGAGAGTGGGGAAACTCAAACAGTGCCTCTTTTCAGTGGTCTGTCATCTTTTGCAAACAGCTCTCCCTTGTGGTCGCCTCCAAGATGTGTGATGGAAATCTGCAGAACCACAGGATCCTAGGATCTTAGAATCGTTTGATTCTAAGTTTGGAGACCAATGAGCCGGGGGCCTCCCAAGATGCCTCAGAGGGGAAGCAAGGTGATTTTTAGGTGACTCATGAATACTTTTAAATTTTAATAAATATAATTATTATAATGAATCCCACTAAAGTACAACTAGGGTTTTCACATCAAACTTGTGATTTCACAGGTTTTATGTAATGCTTTTACTTAAGGGGAAGTTGAAGCTTTGAGAGATTAATAACTTTTGGGGAGATTTCTCAGATGGTAAGTAAAGGTTGAGAGATAATAAAAGTGAAATCTTATAACTGAAAGAGATCCTAGAGACCATGGCCACCTCCAAGGTCAGGATCCCCCCCAAAACGCCCCCCACAGTGGTTATCCAGCCTCTGCTCTAACACCAACAGGAAGGGAAGGTTATCACCATCGGAGGCAGTGCATTGCACTTGGCATTTCTGATCATTAGAAAATTCCCCCTTACACAGAATAACTAGAAATGAGGAAAATAAGAATTAGCCTCTGAAGACTGGAGCTGTGACCTTGTAAACTTTGGTTTAGGTGGTAAACTTGCCGAAGAAACTTCCCAACCCTCCTAGGGCTTTCCCCTTGGGAGGAGCAGCACCACGAGAGATCCAGAGCATGACTGACGAAGTAGCCGGCAGAAACCAGCGGGCGATGGTTCCTTCACCAGTAGGCTCAACCGCATCATCTGGAAAGCACTCCCTCCATCAGGAGGCCCCCTCAGTCTGAGTGTCACCTCCAGAGGCATCAAAGTCCTTCTGGACTTTGCACCCAAAGGGGTTTTGAGAGACCAAAGGACCCTGGAGTGAAGAGACAGAAAAGGAGGAGCAGATGGTTATTTCTCTCACATTTTTTTTAACCCTGCTATTTGCCATCCCACCCGACAGGGTTTTCAGTGGAAGGAAGTCGCTGCTGCGTGGGCCTGGGCGGGCACGAGCTTCCGGGGGCTGTGCTTCCAAACCTGGAGTGGGCTTGCCAGCGCTGGGCAAGGTAGCCTCATCTGATCTGAGGATTACCGTCAGGCAGGAGGGTTTTAAAAATTTAAATCCCAGTTTTTTAACATGCAGCAACACACCTGGCTTCCTACTCGGTGAAATACATGGTTTCAGTTGGCTTCCCTTTTTTGGAAGAGTTTTAAATCTAGTGCTTTTTTCCCTCCATCAACAAAAGGGCAATCGATTCATACATGTCCATCCATGGGCCCACTGGTAGGACTCACAGAGGCTGCTAGGCTAATACCTTCTGAGGACCCCACCCATGATTCACACCAACGCCCCACTGCCTGCCATTCCTGCAGCATTCAGCACTGCCTTACTGAGACAGGAGTACTAACAGACCTTTTGTACTTGGAGGGTTATGGAGGTACTTAATTAGTCATTCATCTCTAGATATTCAAAGGGGCGTGTGTGCGTGTGTGTGTGTGTGTGTGTGTGTGTTGTCCTTGGCCACGTTGGCTGTTGAGGTTTTTCTTTTTATTTCCATTTGCACAAGGTCACATTCAGGGCTCTTCCTCCCTGAGGGGAGGTTGCACATTCGTCAGTCACTTAATCTGCCTCCCATTTCCTTTGGTTGGGATCACACAGCCCTTCCTGAGGTATTACCATTTTTCCATTTCTTCTTTGCTCCCTCCTTTCTTTTAATAACTCTGGGAGACAGGGAGGCACCTTGTAAAGTTAATTTCCTCCGAAGCTTTCAAAGCAAAGGCATCTCCCAGCCCAGACACCACCACCCCTCTCCACCCCTCAGCGACGACTCACGCCCCTCCTCGAAGCCTTAGTCACCCTGGGCTGTGCCCGCCGCCCAGGACTCTCCGTGCCCAGCTCTGTCTCAGGGGCACAGTGAATTGCTCTGTCTCCTGGATCTTCGGTTTGGGCGCGGCAGCCCTGTTTAGGAAGACTCTCTCCACCTATGCCCTGCACCTTCCTCCCCTTTTTTGCTTCCTAACTGTGTTCCCTCTTCCCTGCCGCTGCTTTCTGCCTCTCTCTGGTACTTTCAGGACTCAGGAGCTGGCTGCCTGCCTGTCCCAGGGATGGCATTTCCTCTTCAAAGGCCTGTGGCCGCAGCCACCCAGGTCTACTGAGCACACATGCCTTTGGAATTGCTGTGGCTTTGCTGCCTGCCTGCTTGGAAGGCAAGGGCACTTTTTAAACACCCCTTTGGTTTCATGGGGTGAAGCTTTTCTCAATCTCACTTTATTTATTCGAATGTGATCTGTGGCTTTTGAATGTTTGTGTTTGAATGTTTGTGTTAATGGACTAAGCTGAAGGCAGCGCCTCTTACCCAGAGGGCCCGGCACAGCTGGGGACCAGGCTGCTCAGCTCAGGCAAAAGCTGTCCCAAGAGGAAAACGTCTCCAGCCAAGGAAGTCTGGAGGCTTCAAGAGGAATTCACTGAGGCCTTCATGGGCAGCAGTGGTCAGAGCTGGGATCACAGACTGGGCCACGAAGCTTAAGCAATTTCTTTGATTAATAGGGAGGGCTGGACCGGAGACACCTAGATTTTTGCAAATACATTTTTGAAATTGTGCATATATTTACCAAAAAACTCTGTGTGGTTTTCGACAGCTTGGGTGTTTGATCTTTCTGCCCACATTTCCAGCCTTCTGAGACACTCCTGGCTTGGCTGAACCCTGAGTCATTTGTCTGCAGGTAACCTGCCGTGTGAAAGGGTGGCAGAAGGCTCGCTCAGCCTCCTAACGTGCTTCTTGGGTAAGCACATTGCCTTTCTCTTCTTTTCTCTTTCTGGTACCTAAGGGCACTTCAGATGGAAACAGATACAAAGACCAAAGGATTCACTCAGTGCGGTCTTTCCACACCCAGTGACTGGATAACCCAGCCCCGGAGTGAGGAAGGGAGGCAGGCGAGGGGCAAGTGAGACCAGAGTGGACTGTGTGGAGGGGGTGGGATCCTCAAATCTGCTGCGAGGACCAGGGAACAGAGTTGAAGGGACTCAGTCAGTCAGGCTGGCGTATCTTTAAGAGCAGACATTACTATCTCACCACCATCAACCATATACCCTGTGTAGCCCTGGGTCCAATGGCCCTGGAAACCTATAAGCCCTTGAATCAAAGCTGAGGGACTCAGCCAGACAATTCGTGTGAGGATGTGGGCATGATGAGGAATACCTGTGCCTCCAAACTCCATGGACCTGAACAAAGCTAGTTGGGAATCTTTCTACGAACTGGTCCAGAGGGTGGATCCACCAGCAATGTCGCCTACATTACTAACCTTCTTAATGAAAGGACTGGCTAGTGTTGAGGACTACAGAAAACCACAGCAGAGAAGAATTATGTGGGGCTCCACAGAAGACAGAAGTTACAGTTCTCGAGGCCAGATGTTCCAGGGTTTCCTCATTCAAAATGTTAGCTCAGTATCGGTGACTCTCTCTGTTCAATATCTTCTCCTTGTGGATTGTCTTCTAAATCCTTAACTTAGAGACCACCGATAGCTTTACATTCTGAATCTCTCTCCTAAACTTCTGACCTGACACCTAACGGCTTGACGTGAGAACCACACGTGTTCTCGGTGAGACCCACGGCTAATTCATCCACTCTACCTGCTCCCACGCGGCTCCCCTGGGTTACCGTTGTCGTCGCTGTTCATCAGTCATTCAGATCAGAAGGGTCAACGTTATCATTGTTTCTTTCCTTTCCTGTACCTCTCCTACCACTTGATCGTGTTTATTCTACCACCTAAATCTCTCTTTATTCTCTTCACACCTCTTTATTTCTTTGGCTACCAAACTAGTCTGAGCTACCATCTTTCTTCATCTAGCTACTTCACTGGTCCTCTGACTGGTAGCTTGGCCTCTGTTCTCATCCCCTTGCAGTCCATACCCTACACACCAGTTAGAATGGTGTATCTGAAATATGATATGGTCATGTTTCTTGCCTGCCCACAACCTTTGAGTAGCTTAATACTGCTTTTCAGATACAGTTCAAAGTGCAAATTCCAACCCTGTTTACTGCTTCCATCCTTGTCTGTCACCAGGACAAAGACCCTGTCTTTCCATGTCACTGCTGTTCCCTCAGCACCTAAAACAATGTCTAGCCCAAGTTCACTCTCTATAAACAGTGGCAGCGTGGATGAATGAATGAATAAGTGAATACACAGAATTTCTATGCCTTTGAGAATAATCAAGGAGAAAGGAGAATGAGTGAAGGTCAATATGAAAACCTCTCAGGGTGATTGTTCTTCTTCTAAGGCTTAAATATCTTGATCTCAGGGCTGGAATAGTGAAAAGTACTTAATCAAGCATCGCACAAAATGCACGGAATGTGACAGTCTCCATTTTTCTGCCCCATGGGCTCCTATTCTGGACGTGAGCAGCATGCCATCTGTCAGATTGCATGTGGCGACTGTGGGAACTGGACAGGTTCACAAGGTGGAGGAGAGAAGAAATGGTGATTGGAAAGTTTAGTGCAGAGGAGAGTTTTGTTTGTTTTGTTTTGTTTTGTTTTATCTTGTTTTTGACTGACTAGCATCCATTTCACTTTCTAGCAATGCCCTAATTTCCCTCTGAAGGATCTCTTTCCTGTTAGATTCAGTCTGTTGGGACCATAAGTAAGAGCCTGCTTTCCCTTGAGGCCCAAGTTAAGCCAATAAGAATCTTTCTCCCTAGAATTAGATTCTTGAGCGCAGAGATCAAGAAACATAAAACATTTACTGTGTGGCGGTGACCCCCAGCCACACTATGCCCGCTATGAACTCCGTTATGACTGAACTTCCGAAGATGCAAACATGTCACATTCAGATGCAGATCTTCTTAGGGATCAGTAGCTCAAAATATCACTGTTTTCATTAGTCAACTGAATCTAAAAGAAATAAACCAAAACCACACCTTCAGCTTTGTCTTTCATCGCAGCCATAGTAAACGGGAAGACGAAACATGATCAGTCTACCACTGATCAGGTAAAGACAAATTAAAATAGTACTTGTTCTTGCCAGTCAGTTCTGCCAACATTTAAAAACTGGCAGTGCCCACTGTTGGTGAAAACGTGAACAAAGGGCACCCTTCATTACTGCCAGACGTGCAAATTGGTCAGTCTTTGTGGAAGGCAGTTGGGCAGTGCTTATCAAAATTGGACACATGTATACAGTTTGACCCAGCAGTTCTACTCTCAGAAATAAAAGTAAAAAGATGAGAGGTATAGGAATGTTCATTGCAACACTAACTTGTACTTCTGAAATATGAGAAACAACCTAAATGCTCCTTAATAGGCTGAATACCTCATGGTGTATTTTTACAATGACCTCATTATTCATTCAGGAGACAGTATAAAAACGTGGTCAAACCTGTGTCTCTCTGGTCAATTAACATTCAACAAAGGAGGCATGAGCACAAAATGGAGTAAAAATAGCCTCTTCAACATATGGTGTTGGGAGAACGGGACAGCTATATGCAAACAAATGAAACTAGACCACCAACTTACACCATAGATAAAAATAAACTCAACTTGGATAAAATATTTAAATATAAGTCATGACACCATAAAAGTCCTAGAGGAAAACATAGGCAGGAAAATTTCAGACATCCCACACAGCAATATTTTCACCGATATGTCCCATAGAGCAAGAGATATAAAGGAAAGAATAAACACATGGGACTGCATCATATTAAAAAGCTTCTGCACAGCTGAAGAAAACATCAGCAAAATGAAAATGGAACCAACTGTATGGGAAAATATATTTGTTGATGATACCTCAGACAAGGGTTTGATGGGCAAAATATATAAAGAACTCACACGTCTCCACACCAGGAAGACAAACAATCCACTTAAAAAATGGGCAAAGGACCTGAACAGACACTTCTCCAAGGAGGACATACAGAGGGCCCAGAGACATATGAAAGGATGCTCAGCATCACTAGCTATTAGAAAGATGCAAATTAAAAACATAAAGACACCACTTCATACTGGTCAGAATGGCCATCATAACCAAATCAACAAACAACAAGTGCTGGCGAGGTTGTGGAGAAAAGGGAACCCTAGTGCACTGCTGGTGGGAATGCAGACTGGTGCAGCCACTGTGGGATCCATATGGAATTTCCTCAGAAAACTAAAAATGGAACTGCCTTTTGACTGGCAACTCCACTGCTGGTATTATACCCTAAGAATCCTGAAACGCCAACTCAAAAGAACCTATGCACCCCAATGTTCATAGCAGCATTATTGACAATAGCCAAATGCTAGAAACAGCCTAAGTGCCCATCAGTAAATGAGTGGATCAAAATTCTGTGGCTCATTTACACAATGGAATACAACACATTAGAAAGAAAGAAGAAACTCCTACCCTTTGTGACAGCATGGATGGAACTGGAGAGCATTATGCTAAGTGAAATAAGCCATTTGGTAAAAGAAATTCCATATTATCTCACCTATAAGCAGAACCTAATCAACAAAACAAACAAACAAACAAGCAAAATAGAACTAGAGACTTGGAAATAAAGAACAAACTGACAGGGACCAGAGGGGGTGGGGAGGGGATAATGAAGGAAGGGGAAGGGTCAAGTCAAGAAACACGTATAAAGGACCCATGGACAAAGATAATGGGGGGCGAGGATTGAATGTGGGAGGTTGGAGGTAGGGGAGAGTAGCAGGGGGAAAATGGGGACAACTGCAATTGAATAATAATTTTTTTAAAAATGTGGTTGGTATGTGTGCAGTAGAGGTAGAATTTATAATATTTTAGTGAGTACAAAAAGCAAGTTACAAAATAGTGTGAATAAAAATTTCTTTTGAAAAAATAAAGCTATACACATACTTTTTAAGTGCAGGGGTGTGTGTGTGTGTATCTGAAAGTGCATAGAAAAGATCCAGAAGTATTCATACTGAACCATTATTGGTGATTACTCTTGACGAATGGGGAGGAGCAATAGAAGGGGAGAAGAGCGAGAAAGACGGGGAAGTTTGATTTTATACTTTATGTGCTGGGTATTACTTGAATTTTTATTGCCTTTGTATTACTTTAAAAAAAATTTTTTAAATTGTTGTTCAATTATAGTTTTCTGTCTTTTATTCCCATCCCAGCCCACCCCCCAACCCTCCCCACCTCCCTCCCATTTCCACCCTGTATTACTTTTGTAATTTAGAAAAGTGATTGAGTTTTGTAATTTAAATTAAAAAAACAGAAAACAGAAATAAAACCTACTAAAATAAGTCAAATAAGCGAGTCAAAGGAAGACAAATACCATATGATTTCACTCACATGTGGAATCTAATGAACAAACTGAACTAACAATGAAAATGGGGACAGACTCATAGATGGAGAGCAGGATGACAGCTAGTGGTAGGGGCTAGAGGGTGGAGGAATTGAGCAAAAAGGAAAAAGGACTCATGGACATGGACAACAGGGTGGTAATTGCTGGGGGGAGGCAGGTATGAGGGGACTAAATGGTAATGACAAAAATACAATAAAGATTAAATAAAAATAAATAAAACAAATGTATATAAATAATCAGAAAGCTGTCCAAATAACCTTTCTGGAGGTCACTGATGGGTTTTGGCCACGTGTCTGGAAACGAACCTGGTGGGTCCCCAGAGGTGGGCTCTGAGAGGCCAACCGTGCCGGGGACGGAGTGGAGCTTGTGTAGCAAAGAGATCCACTCACGCAGGCCAAAGGAGCTGTCCCCGGAAGCCTTTCCCAGCCAGGAGAAAATCGACAGTTACAGGAGTTGCAGTTGTGCGTTTGATTGTTTTTATTGGCTCTCCCCTTCTTACCCTAATACCTCTTCTTTTTGTTCACAAGCCTTCGGTTTGGCATCCTGTTATGGCTGAAGCAAGACTCCCATCTCTCTAATGAACTTAATGATTCTGCCGTGAGTGTCTGATGGACAGTAATTAGAAGATCCTCAGCTCATTGAGATATCACACCACAACCAGGCACCTGCTTTCCATGTGGCTTTGTTTGGGCAGAAAGTTTATTTATTTGTTTTCTACAACATTCTAAAACATATTGTTTGTCAAATACACAGGTTATTTTTTAAAATCAGAACATGGGGATAAAAGAAAAATAAAGGTCTAATAACAGTGAGGTCATCACACAAGCTACATGCTACTAACATACATCCGTGCGTGTGTGCAAGTATGGAGGTGAGAAAAAATATCCTACTTTAGTCTTGTGGACATGAGCTGAATCTGGACTAATGTCAGTCAATTTATGGTCCTTTTTCTAGGCAGCAGTAGTTTCTTTCTTTTATATGAACTACATTGGGTCACTTGGTCCCCTAGTGTTATTGTCGCTCCTTTCCAGAGGGAGGCTTGTCCCTGCTCTCCAGGCCACAAGGCTGGGGAAGAACCCAACTTTGTTCAAGTCATCCTTGATTATTTTGAAACTTCCTAAAGCTCCTGTCATCTGGTTCCAAGTTTAACCAGAGCCACTTTGGACATGGTTTTGTTTCCACAGTGATGTATGTCAGCAACCACGGAGCAAGCTGCTTGTATTTTTGTATCAATATGATACCCTTTGTTTATTTGTTCCTTAGAGGTTTCACTTTCGCTTATGTAATAGGCTCTGGCATTTTTCAGTCGTTACCTCATGCTGGGATCTCCTTTTTCTTTGTACCTCCTGATGCGTCATATTCTTGACTGTGCTCTCTCGGACCTCTAGGATGCACTGCTCTGAGCTGGTGGGAGGAGTGCTGGGAGCCAGGCTGCGCACCTCCTGTCCACCCCGTTGCTCAGTCCGAAAACTTGGGAATCACGCTTGATCCCTCCTTCCCTGTCCTTCATCTTTTACATCTACGTCAAATACCCTGCTTCTGCTTCCGAAGTGTATCTAAATCCATCCATTTTCTCCATATCTATGGCCATCATCCCAGTCCGAGCTGCAAGCTGCTGGCATCCTTTGCCTGGACGGTTGATTTCGCTAGCTAAGCTTCCTGCTTCCATTCGTGCCCCCACTGCCCCCCACTGCCGGCGTTACCACAGTTACCACACGGCGGCCAGGGGACAGCGCCCTGTTCCTGTGCTGAGAACCCTCCGTTGACTTCCTGCTGCTCTCAGAAAAAAAATCCCATTGCTCCTGCCCACCTCTCAGATCACATTTCAGACTGCTCACCATGTCACGCACTGAGATCCA
Source organism: Anoura caudifer (assembly GCA_004027475.1). Lineage (NCBI taxonomy): Eukaryota > Metazoa > Chordata > Mammalia > Chiroptera > Phyllostomidae > Anoura > Anoura caudifer. The sequence continues at coordinate 152,877 of PVKU01002943.1, forward strand.
GACACCCTGGCTTCTTTCTCTTCCCCAAGAATGCCAAGTTATTTCTCACTCAGGGCCTCTTTACTTGCTCTATCCTCTGCTTGGAATGTTTTCACTTGACTTATCATCGCTGAGGGCTCGCTGCCTCAGTGAAATCCTATTCCCAATATATCTATTAAATAACCCTTTTATGTCCTTCATTGCACTTCTCACAGTCCAGAAGTATCTTGAATTTTCATTTTTTCACTTATTATTTGCCTTCTTCATCCAGAATAGCAGCTCAATGAAGACAAAGATTTTCTTCTGTTTACAATTCTATCTCCGGCGAATATTTCCTTTAATAAATAGGGGACAAGCAAATGCTACAGCACACGTACCAATTCTACTCAAAACATTTACTGGGCGTGCCCTCCCTCCCAGGAGCACAACGCTGCCTTTCCCTTCCTCTTCTCCTTCCGCCGCAGGCGTGCATCTCCTGAACTCTTAGGGACCCCACAATACTTGCAACCAGAGGAGCAATGGGCAGTGGCAGCTAACCCCCTGAACCTGTCCCCAAGGCCCCCTTTTCTCTGACTTCCCAGTGAGCTGACAGCAGCCCCTCCTCGGCTTGTTTCTTTCACTGTGACTTTTGTTTCTCCGTGAGGCAGAGCAGCCCCACCTAAGCCTCTTTCCTGTTGCTGCTTCTGTCCTAGGCCCTTCCTTGTTTCACAGTCCCCAGCTTTAATAAATGTACTCTCAAAATAATAAAAAGAAAAAAATTATTGGGCATGTACTATGTACCAGGCACTTGAGGTGCTTTAGATTCAAAGATTAAACAAGTCCTACCTTTAGCCCTTAATTATGTTCTCTACAAGTTGCCTTTTTCACACTCTATTTTTTTCTTCCTGACCCCTTTAACATCTCACGTTTCTCATTTCTTTTTTTTTTTTTTTTTTCTGTATCCTGAGTAATTCAGTCAGATTTATCTTCTGGTGTCCTAGTTCTCTCTTTATCTGTATCTAGTCTGCTTTTCCTCATTCACTGTATTTCTAATTTTAATAGTCATATGTTGTTTTATTTCCACATGTAGTATCTGTTTCTTTCTCAAGTCTGTCTGGTTTTTTGGATTTATTTATTTGTTTTTCATGTTTTTATTTTCCCTTTTTATTCTTTTAAACATTTTATATTTAGTGTGTGATAACTGTTACATTATGTCTAACTGTGGTCTTACTGACTTTCACTCACGGTACCTTGTTTCCTAGTGTGGTCTGTCATTTCAGATTGCAGCCTCATGCTTAGTGGGGCCTTGTCTATTGGACTCTGAGGCCTGTGTGTCTGTCTCCCCAAAGAAGAGCTGCGTCTGCCAGGTGCTCTGGGAGGCTACCAGCCTGGGACCGATTTAAACTAATTTTTCAGCTGAAGTTTCCAAGACCATGTAGACAATATAAATTCAAATCCTGAACCTGAGTGAGGGGAAGTCTGTGATTTTAACATCTTAAGAACCAAGGACAAGGCAGACAAGTTTTCTCGTATTTCTTTATTACAGAGAGGCAGGCATTTTTCTAGTCTACCTTTTCCCTTAGCATGTATCCCTTTGTGAGGCTCACTTTTATGCGAAATTCTCAGTTCCAACTCCCCATCTTTTGAGGACACTAGTACTTGTCTCTTGTGCTTCCCAAAATAAAGCCTCAAAGTCCCTGAAAGAGACAGACTTCCCAAAGCAGCAGAGCCTGGGTGGCAGCTCACCTCTTCGACCTCCAGTCTGTGTGTGTGTGTGTGTGTGTGTGTCCCGAGCATCTCCCTAATTTACATGAGAATCCGACTGCATTCAAAAGCATATTTGTTTTACTTTATCTAGAATATCCAGTTCTGTCTGCCTTAGAGCTAGAAACAAATGCTCCTTGCCTTTTATGAGCATGTGATGCAGTTTTGGGAGACAGAAACACCCATTCATCCAACCAACCACCAACATTTGTTGGTTTTTCTGTGGCAGATGCTAATGACCAAGGACGCATAGAAATGTGTTGAGCAGTATGATGCCTGAAGTGATGCGAGGATACGGAGGTAAAGGAAACCCCTACTGGTGGGGTCTAAGAAGGCTTTGCAGATAAAAGATGTTGGAACTGGATAATAATAACAACATGTAACTTGTATGTCATGCTCACTCTGGGCCCGGCATTATGGCAAGCACATCACATGTATGGTTACTTTATCCTTACAACGCATAAAATTGGTACTGTTACGCAGCATCTCAATTTTACTACTGAGGCACAGAGAATTTGAGCAATCTTCCCAGTCACACAGGTGTCATTGGCAGTACCTAGATACAGGTTCAAGCAGCCTGAGTCCTGATCCAAAGCTTTTAGCTATTATGCTACATCATGCTTGGATTCCATGAGATCAGTCCATCCACACACTGAATAAAATAATGCCTACCTCCTAGACTAGTCTGAGGATTATTTGAGATGCAATAAGGGTCAGCAGATAGAATAATGCAAATAACACTCCACAAATGCCTACTTTCTTCCCCCTTTAACCTTATGCCATCAGCATGTTCATAAATTCCTTTAGGGATGGGGTCATACTGTACACGAAGACATCCTAACCCCCACAGAACCTAGTGTTGATTAGTGATCAATTCCTTGACTGATTCATTGATTGCATTAATATGTTACACAGTGGCTTAGGTTCATATTGCATTTTAGCTCTCAAACACCTTTACATTTATTAGCTCAATTTATCAGTACACCATTTCTTAGAGAGAGAGATGATATCTCTTAGAGGGCTGACATATGGCTTTAGTGAATGGCTAACATGTGAGTCTGACGTGGGAATAACTTAGTCTTGGAGAAGGGTGAGTTTGAACTATGTGCAACTGGATGAGAAAGAACCAGAGAAGATTCCATCCCACCGTGGGGCTCTGGGCAGCCTCAGGAAGGATGTGGTGGCAGGAGGCCAGGCTTCTATTCCTGGATGATCTCTAGAGTTCCAACTCTGTCATCAGCCATCTGTGAGAGTGTGGATAAGGTTAACCCGTCTCTGTGGGTCTTAGCTGCCTCATCAGCCAGCCATGGCTCACGCTGGGACCTGGGTTTCCCTTCCCAGCTCGTCCATCACACTCCATCGTCAATGCTCCTCATCAGGCTGTGGGCCCCACGAGAGCAGACACTCCTTCCTCACTTGTTGTAACTCCAGCATCTGGCACATGTCTGACGCAAAGAAGGTGAACAAATGCTTTGTGATAAAATATCTAATGATTTACATAAAAAGAGGAAAGAAGAGAGAAGAAACAAGGCCAAGGTCATAGATTCAGATCTAAGGTACCAAGAGAGGAAGCACACAAGAAACAGTGAGAAGGCAGAGCCAGATAGATGGGCGTTCAGTGCGTTCAATGAGTTGGGGCGGTGCTGTCTGATTAGGAAGCCCTTTAGGAGTCACGGGGCTTCCACGCAGAACTTTAATCATAGCTTGTACTCTTCATTCATTTAACCCAAACTTATTTCAGAGGCAGAACAAACATAAACTTTAGCCTTGGCCTTGCCCAAAAGTCTACAATCTCCAGAGAAAGCTGGATTAATAGAGTGTCAGTGAGAGCTTACACAGTGAGGTGTAAAGCACTGTGGGAACAGGGCCCTAATCAGCTTTTATATGCAAAATAGGGCTCCATTCTTTGGGATCCCCTTTCTTTCTTCAAAGTCCCAGGTCAACATCCAGCCTCTGTGCTGGCCTGAACCCCTGCATGCACCTCTGGGACAGTTTGCCCTTCCTCTTCACCCTTTTACTTCCCTTTCCTTCTTCCTCGCCCAGGTCTATTTCAGCACAACTTCCACTCACCAAGAAGCCGCAGGCTGCCAGGAAACAGTCCCTTCTTTTGTCTGGATCATAACAGTACAGGGTTAGATTCGGCCCAAGGGACAGTGTGATTAGATCAGCAAATCAACCAGAAATTTATAGAAACAAGATGTGCTCACCCTCCATTATGAAGGGATGTCCTGGTTCTTTCCACTTGGTTGGATGACATGTACTAAAACTTTCACTTCCTGGGTGTACGTAGGGGCTTTGGAACCAACAACGTGGGGATCCAAATCCACAGCCCAGGAGGGAGCCCACTACCACCCGTAGCTCATCTCACGTCTGAACCATCTCCTCACCCAACTCTGAAAATGACCTAATTGTGTACAGACAGCAGCAATTGTGCAGGGAAAGTAATACAGTAATGCAAATATTCGAACCAAATTGGAAAAGCAAAGCAAGAAGGAGCCAGAAAACATTAGGTCATTCAAATTGCAACCTGGCCAAGGCAGCATCTGGGCGCATCCTCCGTCCAGCTTTTGTTCACATACCATCCCTTAGGCTCCTTTGCATTTACAGAGTGATGGCTCGGTATTTGCACAAATCCCTCTGTGTAGCTGCACTCTAAGGAACAAGGTTCTCACAGCGTCCCTTCAGAAGGGTCAGAGAATCCCCCAGTGGAATGCTTTAATCAGCCTCCAGGTCAGAAAAAGGCCCTGGGGGGCTGGGGAGAGGTGTGATGTATCTTTGGCCAGAGTATATGTTTTAATTGTGTGATCAGGGCAAGCTGTGCTCATTTTCCTTCCTCACTGGGTCATTTCCACTTTAGTTCTGAAAATAAAAAACAATTGGTTTTTTAAAAAAGAGCCTTCCTGATTGAACCTTGGATCCCCTTTGAATCTGGACAAGAAATGTGGGGTGTTCCCAACTGCTCTTCCCCTTTCATATCCTAAAGCAGGTGGGTGGTTGCCTGAGAGTCTGAGGAATAATATGTTCTCTCCTGGCACAATATTAGTGTGTCTCCCTCGAGTGGCCCCTACCCCGTCTATAGGGAAATCAGCCCTGAGCAGGGGTGGGAGTCCAAAGCCCTGGGCAGAACTCAGCTCTACCAATGCAGAATCTTGGACAGGACAGACTATCTCTTAAACCTCTGGATCTCTCAGGTGTTAAACAAGAAAGATAATACTATCTACCTCAGTTTGTGAGGATGAAATGTTATAAAGAGCTTCTCAGAGTACCTGGCACTTAGTAAGTATCCAGAAATAGTAGGTGTTCTCATCACCAGTTGGCTGTCCCTCACCTCAGCACAGGTCCAGTGAGGAAGCAGCCAGAGAACCTTCCTTCAGGTTCTACCACCTGGTCCAAACAAGTTTCTCTGGTTCATGAGTGTGAAACATGGAGAAGCATTTACACATGAAATTCCTCCCCGCTTCAGCTAGTGAGTGCTGGACCTTCCACTACAGGAACGGGAGCAAGTTACTGCTCAACCCCAATTGCCTAGCTTCTTGAGAAATAGCTTCGTTTCTGTGGCGTCTCCATTTGTAAGATGTAGAAAGCCTTAAAAAGCGGGGGTTCCGCAGGGAGAAAGGAAAATGGGAGGGAAGAAGCAAGGACTGCAGACAAACCCACCTTTATCTGCACCACTTCCCACAGTCGGTCCCCTGGAGGTCCCCCACCCCAGGGCTGCTGCTGGAGAGAGATGCATATCAAAGTTCCGCCATGGCCCAATAACTCACCAAGGTCACCTGGCCAGGAAGTGGCAGACGTGAAATCCAATACGAGCACAGATAGGTCCCTGAGAGCTAGGTGTAAGGAACCAAGTAAGTAGAGTAAAATTTTAAAAAGGGCGGGGCTGGTTTCAAACCCCCCACCCCCACCCCACACACACACACACACGCACACACACGCACACACACTCTTCCTCCCCAGCAGGTCGGTTTGGGCATGAGGTTGTCATTTGTAAAATGTGGCTATTAACAATACCGCCTGCGAGGAGGGTCTCGGGGAAGGTAAAAAGGGACGCGGCGCCCTGCACGCGGCATGTGGCAAGACCGCCGGCGGAGATGGCGGGGATGGGACATGGCCGCCTCGCGGAGTTGGGGCCCACTGCGGCCCTAAGCTCACCCGGCTGTGTCACGCCCAGCCTCCCGCAGAGACATCCCTGGCTTCGTGGCTGAACTGCTTTCCTGTTCCACAAGGCCCGGGGCAGGGCCCCGGGGTCTCCGCGTGCGTCCAGCCGCTGCCAGAGCTCCCGGGCCGGGACTGGCGCGCGTCCTGCAGTGGCCATTGTCCGACAGAAGGCCGGTGGCTCATCCGTCACGGAATTGGGGCCGGCCTAGTCACGTGTTGCAACCCAGTTTCTGTTCTAAAACTATTCTATTACCCTGCAAAAAAAAAAGAGAACAAAAGAAAGGATTAAATGAAAAGATTTAAAGAACAGAAACCAAGTTTATGTTTGTGTTTGTTGCCATGGGACTGGGTTCAACTGTATACAGATGTAGTTTTGTTTTGTTTTGTTTTGTTTTTTTAATTAGAAAAAACATCTTTCGAGCCGTGTACTGCAACGGACAGCGATTACATCGTGTTTGTGTTGCAGTGTTGCTATGGAAGTGCATATGGTTTTATTTGGTGGAAATTTGCAGGGAAATCAGAGGAAGTCATATGTATGAATGACAAACAAACATGAAGTTTCAGAAAACAGGCCTCCAAACAAATATTACAGTTAAGAAGGCTCTTGCCAGTGCCTTAGAATCTGGAACACGTGTACATGGGTGTCATCGCTTCCCCCACCTGGGCCCTAACCCGCAAGGCAGCGGAATGGAGTGAGGCAGCCAGGGATTTCACATCTGCCACTTACTGGCTGGGTGACCTTGGTGAGTTATCGGGCGGTGGCTGAACCTGGATATGTTTCTCTGGAACAGGGAGCCGTTACTCCTTCTGTACATCGCTATTGCTGAGAGGAAATAAGGTAACAGGTCTTGAGCCCCACTCCTAGTAAGTGCTCAGTAAACGGCAGCCATCCCAATGGAGCAGTGACAGCCCCACTTAAGCTCCAGGCCCACCTACTCTCGTTCTCCAATCTCTCTTTGGGGCCTAAAGCCCCAGGCACCCTGGGGAAGCCAAGGTTGTTCAGGTCTGGGCGGCCTTGGTGTTGTGGGTAGGTGTCATCAGACTGGCTGATCACTGGAAACTGTGGACTTCAGCTGTCAAAGGAGCCCAAGGTGTCGAGTTGCAGCACCTTGGCCACACGTGCCCGTGGAGCACTGTGGCCGCTCAGCATCTGGCTCCAATCCGCCCATTCCATGTTTTCAGCAGTGGTCCAGCCCCTCAAAGTTCCGGCACCTCTGGGGAGACAGAAGACCCATCTCCAAAGTCTTCACACCTACTACCCACTCTGAATGAACACTTTTGGAGGGCTGGGTAATTGTTCTAATAGTAACATTTTAAAGTCTTCATTTACAAGTCAATTCCTATAGATTGAAACCTGCCAGGGAAGCAATACTCCATATACACTTTTCATACAAAAGATTCACACCTTTTTAAGATTCACAGATAGATTGGAATGCTGTCCGCCCTACCATCACCCCTGCCCCCTTCTCTGAGATACACAGTAGAAGTTGGCAAACTACACTTGGGACTTGTGTTAACTTTAATCAAGTTACTGGACCTTTCTGGGCCTCGGTTTTCTGATCTAGAAAATGAAGATGCTGGATTAGGTGATTTCTGAGGTCCTTCTAGACCTAAGTGGCTTTGCATGTCATTTGTCTATCTTGAATAGAATACAAGGGATCTCTTTCAGTACTGTAGACCAGAGGTCCCCAACCTTTTTGGCACCAGCGACCGGTTTTGTGGAAGACAATTTTTCCACAGACCGTGGTGGGTGGGGGCGGGTGGGGGTGGGTGGGGTGAGGGGATGGGAATGTTTTCAGGATGATTCAAGCACATTACATTGAAGCTTGCCTCCTGCTGTGTGGCTCAATTCCTAGCAGGGACAGAAGGGACTGGACTGGTGTGTGTCTGGGGGGTTGGGGACCTCTGCTCTAGACTGTTGACATTCTAACATTTCTGAAAACACGGAGTTGGGGGGATTGGATTCTAACCTACATTAGGAAACAATGGGGAAAGAAGTCTGTGTTCTCTCTCAAACTGACGATCTAGTTTCTCTTAGCCCCTTAAAGGGCCCTCAGCAACAAGCATCTATAATATACTGGCTCACTATGGTTTTCAGGGGCGTGCCCTTCTCCCTTGTCCCCGCCCGGGGCTCCACAACTGGGCCAAAGGTTCCCAGCCCTGCCGGGGCATGTGTGGGACTGATTGAAGGGACTTTTGTGTTTGCGTCTGCTTGTTCAACACCTTCATTATGACGCAAGTCACTTTTTAAAAACTAATCATTTATGAAAAGGTGAGGAAGGACTGAGCAATTTTGTTTTTAAACTTCAAGCCATATAACTTTGTCATCATTCTGTGTATAATTCAATTGAAGTTTGCTTTATCTGGCAAAGTTAAGGGACAAATGTTCACTCACTCGTTCAATCTATATAATAGAATGGCCAAGGTATGCGTTTAGACAGGCTATGTGTTGTGTAAATCTCTTCCTATATGGGTATCTTTTCTGGGAACCTAAACTTAAAAAAAATGTCTGCCACAAATGGCTGATGGTACCAGTCACCTCGTTAGCATAATAGATATTGCCTCTCGAATTAAAGACATCAGCATGTTTAGCTGGCTAACGATGTTAACTGTGTGTCTAATGATAGGGCTGCTAATGACTTTCAAAGCCCATGGCTTTCCTGCTTCTCCCTGCCCCCTCCCCCCAACTATTTGGACCCTGGGTTACACAGAGACTGAGGCATGGGAATGAAAGTCAGCTCACCTCAGCTCTGCTCCAGCCGTGCCGTGAACCAGCTGTGTGACCTCAGACAATTATTTTACCCTTCCTGGACTTAGGTTTCATCTGGAAAGTGAAGGACTTGGCCTTGGGTCATCTCTAAGATACCTTCTGACTAATAGTCAAGGACCCTGCCATTCTCAAGCCTGGAGAAGTTTCGCACTCTTAGCTACTGTTGACTCTGGAACTTCCCTTCACAGGAGGCCAGTGCTCAGACACCACCAGCTCTGAAATTCCCTGACCCTTGCACTCTCTCCTGTTCTCCCAGGAATCAAGACTGAAGCTTCTGCTCAGACTTGGGTTCAGATACCCTAGAGTTAGTAAGCACCTCCTCCCATTTCAAGACTAATTCAAGAATGACAGCCCTTGTTAGGGTACAAGGTCAAATTTCCTGTGTGTTTGCTCCATCACCCCATGTTTGCTTATCTTCTGTTCAATCATGGAGGATTAACATTCCACTTTTTTTTTTTTTTTGCCCTCTTCAGATTCCAACCAGTTAAGCTTGCAGGCCCCTTTGAAAACCTTCCATATGCCATTTCTCACCTTCATTCTTTTCTCTATAAATAGAGAAGAGGTCTTTTGGGGTCCATGCAATAAAACCTTCCAGGAGAAGGTTTACGTGGGGAGAGGGAATGCAATGGGCCCAAGTAAGACATACGGGATTGTTCTGGCAACACAGTCCGCCGTAGGGTACATCCTTCGCCTCCCCCGCTTCTGCTGGACCCAGTGCAGGCAGCATGTGGTGCTCGGGAAAGGCCCTCCTGAACGGGCGAACCACAAGAACGCAGTCCTGCGTGTTGCCTTCTGAACCAGTCAGGGCAGTGATGATTGGTTCCACACGAATGTGCGGATTGGTTCTGCTGCGTAACAGCTCATATCTGGACATAGATACTACTGTCACTGCCGGACCAGGGGTGACAGTGAGGGTGGGGGCTGGTTCGACAGTTTGGGACTTCAAATTCGTAAGTGGGAAACACAAGTTGGTCAGTGTGTCCATCTGTGCCCTATTTGTACCTTGTTCCTGCCCTCTGTGTTTTGGTTCCTTTCCCCAACTGGTATTTTGTTCTGAGTCTCAGGGCACAAGACAGCAAACAGATGGGATCCGTTAGCTTCGTCTTTTTTCTTAGGCCCTTTGCTGATATTAGTTAAAGCTGCTTTGCTCTTTACTTGGAAGTAGTTTTGACTCCACTTTAAAAGGGAATGCAAACCAGTGCTTTGTCATGATTCCTTATGTGTAGGGAATTTGAGAGTTGAGTTCTTGGCTGAGTGAGTGAGGCCTCAGGAAGCGTGTCATATTGAGCTGTGACTGCAAAGACACTGACCAGAAAGGAAGGCTGCTCCCCTCCCTTCTGTATCCTCACTCCGGTAGAACTTTTTACACAAACCTCCACAAAGGCTTCTTGTCATCAGATACATCTGCAGGTGGACTTTGGCTATCTGTAGACTCTTTAAGGAATTTGCAAAGCTATGTAAGAAGTGCAAAGGTGTGAGCATGAGATTGAGAGAATGTGTGTGTGACATGCAAAACCCCAAGCCAGCAGGGATGGTATCATCGGTGGCAGCAATGGACTTTACTTACGTGTATTCATTCGAAGGTATTAAGTGTCAGCTGACATTCCGTGATGTGGATGAATCTCACCAGCATAATGGTGAATGCAGTAAGCCAGACATAAGAGTGTGTACAGTATGACTCTTTTTCTAAAACTGTGTAAAACAGGTCAAGCTAATCTAGCCTGTTAAGAAGTCAGGAGAGGAGTTACCTTTGGTGAGGGGGCGGGTGGTGTCTGGAAAGGAGCACGAGAGTGACTTCTGGGAACTGGTAACATTGTTTCTTGATCAGGGTGCTGGTTATACACATGTTTTCAGTTTGTGAAAATTCACCCAGCTGTACACTTACAGTACATGTAGTTTTCTTTCTGTATATTATATTTCAATAAAAACTAGTTTACTAAGAGGCAGTTCTATGTACAATTACCCAATATACCCAAGATATATACAGTAGTTAAATGGGAAATGCAAAAACAAAACAATACATAGGATATGTTATTATCTGTGCAAAAAGAAACATAGGCATATAAATGTATATGCAGGGAACATTTCTGGAAGAATACCAGGAAAACCGTTTACCTCCAGGATGCCTGGAGGCAGAGGCAGGAGAACCTGCTTTTTACTCTATGTCTTTTTGTGCCTTTTGAATTTTGTATTATGTGCATGAATACTTTATTCGATAAAGTTATTCGTTAAAATATGAATTAAAGAACACATTATGCTAAGTGAAATAAGCCACCAAAGGCCACAAAGGGACAAATACTGTATGATTTCACTTACGTGAAGCACCTGGAGCAGTCAAAGCAGACAGGAAACAGAACAGTGGCTGCCAGCAGCTCAGAGGAGCAGGGGACGGGGAGTTTTTGTCTCATGGATGCAGAGCATCCACTGGGGAAGATGAAAACGTTCTGGAGGGTGGTGGTGGTGGCTGCATGACAATGTGATATACTTAATGCCACTAAACTATATATTTAAAAATGGGTAAAATGGTAAATTTTATAAATATTATAGTATGTATATTTTGGCACAATTAAAAAATAAATAAATATACAGGGGTCTGGCACAAATAGCATAAATACATATGTTTTGCCCCTTTTATTACATAAAAATCTTTTATTACTAAATCATAAGCATGTAATTCTGTAACATGAGAATATCACCCTCAAGCACACATGGGACATTTAGCGCAGTGTTCAAATTGCTGTCCATCTTGTGCAAGACATTCACGTGCCTGCCAACCACACTTAATGGTGTTACTTCTGCCAGATCCTGTATTAACTAAGGCTAAACAGTCATTTTAAGATTAAGGTAAATTTACACATGCTGGCTCTTTCATTTGCAAGCTGCATGGCTTTAGGTACAATAATTACTTAACCTCCCTGTGTCCCCACTTCTTCATTTCCTCATCTGTAAAATGGGGTGATATGATAATACCTATCAAATGGGTTTGATGTAGGAAGTGAATTAAAGAATTCATGTAAAAAGCTTAGAATAGTCCTGGAAACATAAGTACTTAAGAAACATTAATTATTATCATTTTATGTGCTGTTATTTAGAAAAGCAAATTGTAGAATTCTATGTATAATATCATCCCATGTATAGTTTGTGGGAAGAATCTATGTGCGTGTTATGCACCAGGTACTCACCCTGCATCCACCATCATTTATCAAATCCCTTCTGGGTTCCAGACATTGGGCTAAGGGTTGGGTAGAGAGTGGTGAGCATGGGGTGGGGGGAGAGAATGGTGGTGGCGGTGTGATTCCCATTTAAATAGAGAGGTCACAGAGTAGGTGACAGTTCTGAGCAGACAGTAGCAGAATAGTGCAGGAGCCAGCCGTACAAAGACAAAAAGAGCCTTTCTGACAAAGGAGGTAGAACACGGTGAGAGCTCAGGTTTGAAGGCCTCTTGTGGATGAGTAAGGAGTAGAGGAGTGTGAGAGGAGGTTGGAATGTACACAGAAAATTCTAGAAAGATGGGGCAGAAACTGTTAAGAGTAGTTTCTGCTGGGGAGTGGGACTCAGAGAGGTGCGGAGAAGAGGGCATGGAGTGGAGAAAAGGAATTTTACATTCCACCTTAATCCCTTCTTCACAGTTTGAACTATTTGCCATAAGCATGTATTGTGTTATTAGGAAAAAAAGCTGGCTAATAAAAAAAATGAGGAATTTTAATGATTAATAGCAAGGAATCTAATAACGTTTCTTTCTTTCAAGAATCACCCAGGCTCAACTCTCCAGTTACTTTTCATGAAGCCAGAGAGTCGTGTCATCTGTCTCTGCTCATCGAGCTGAAAACAGGGCAGACATGGCCGCCGCCTCCTATGGAGCCAAGCATCTTTTTCTCCGAGCCAGCAATACTTCCTTTCAGTTCCCTTCACTGGAACCCTGAAATCATCTCCTCCACTGGGACTATTTTTACTTTTCTTCCAGGCCTTTCAAATTCACGTAGGGTTCTTACTTTGTGGTCACTGTAATGACAGAGGCACCTAGTAGCAGGTGCTGAGCCTTCCAATTAGAGTAAGGAGGAGAGAAAGCAGGAGGACTGGGGCTGAGGGAAAAGGAAGATATAAAGCAATTTGCTGGTGAATGATTTCCAGAGGCTCCCCAGGGCTGTGTGCTTCCCCTCCTCTGTGTCTGCACTAGGGTGCCGAGTGCCGCGCGCACGTGTGTGTGTGTGTGTGTGTGTGCGTGTGTGTGTGTGTAGGCTGGGCAGCAGTGAGAGTTCTGAAAGGCAGAGGGAGGTTCGCCTTTGTTCACATAAAATCTGAGCTGTGGCGAGACCACTGAGAGTCAAACCTTGGCGTCCAGACAGCAGCTGATGTGCTCGAGGACAGACCTGAAAGTCAGCTCCTAGGCAGCGCCAACGGGGTCAGAAAGGGGGAAGGCAGATCCTCTGATCTGCTCACTTCATGGCTCACATGGCAGCCAGAGACGTAAGGTGACTGACACCAATCTGGAACCTTGCAGTGGGCCATTTGCGTGCCCAGCCCATGCTTCAAATATCTCTTCTGTGTCCCCTGTGTTTATTCCCTGGCTATTTTGATACCTTTCTCCAACCTGGAAGAACTACTTTAGTGGCAACTTTATCTTTGGCATCTGGCCCTAAGACACTTGGGTGTCTTCTCTTCCACGGCTTGTCACTGCCCTGTCCACAGTGTCTGTGTCATGTCCAAAGCCCTCCTGCCCAGACAGCTCCATACACCGCAGGGGACATTTTCCTCTCAGGTTTAACCCACACAGCGTTCTTCCCAGAAGACTTCCTCTCTCCCCCATTACTTTTTGTTTAGAAAACAACCACGAGCTATAACCTTAATAATAAACTAATATTTATTGGGTGTTTATTATGTGTCAGGCAATTGTCTATGCACTTTGCATGGACTAACTCCCTTAATCCTTATCTCGACTTTCTGAAGTAGGTGTGGTTATTGTCCCTGCTTATAGACGAGAAAACCGAGGCACAGAGAGGATAACTTCCATAGTTTTCCTTTCTGCCAGGGGTCTCTGCTCTCTGAACAAGCCAGCCATTCTCTGTGCATTTGGACGGCCCCTGCCAAAGGCGCCCTGCTGTTGGTGAATTATCTCCCCTTGTTCTCCTTAACTCCCCACCTACTTTCACATCCTGAGCAAAAAAATGTGTACCCGGATTCCTCCTGCCAGCTCCATCTGTGAAGCATGTGGGCCGATGTTTGAATAAGAATGACTAAAGAGGAAAGTGGTTTTATGAACTTCAGACTGTGAACTCAAGGAAGAGAGTGAGTCAGGCCTCCACATTCCTGAAATACTTTCAGGAGGCTTGGTGACCTCAGACAATAAGAACCTGAGGCAGAGCTCTCTGGCATCGTTGGGGGGCCCCCCCACAAGGAGGAAGGTGCTGGGCGGTCCTCTGTGCCTGGTTCCTGTGTGTGCTGTGTGGGCTTCAAGGAGATCACCAGCCAGTAGGGCCCATGGCTGCTGCCGGTGCCTCCTAGCTTTGGCTCAGGCTGTTCCTTCTGCTTGGAATGCCTTTCCCTCAGCCTTGGTCAGCTTGTCCTCCAAGGCTCAGCTGACACAGAGCCCTGTGGGGAGGGCCGCACAAGGCTCTGTGCATCTTCTCTCACTCCCAAACTCCTGGTTCCTAGAGAAAAGTGCTTATGACATGGTCTGCCTAGTACACCACTAGTTACACCTTCTGGGGCCGGCAGCAGCTCCGAGGTTGAAGAAAAAGTCCTGTCCTGGGAGATGCAGGTTCTTGTCCCATCTCTGGCCTCAACCATGCCACATTACCTCCCACACCATTCCTCGTGAATTAAAATGATTTGTTTTTATCACCCTGTCCCACAGATGGTGACCTTGGGAGTACAGGACTTTCGACCCTCGACACTGTTCTCAGCGAGATTATCATGTCTATTAAATAAGTTTAAAGAATTACAGGCAAATCTTTCTTCCTGGTTTGTGCCTGTATCCAACCCTTTGATCACCAACTTTAATACCATAATTCGGATGACATGCAACCTCTCACAAAGGAAAGTATCATCCACTAAGTTTAAAAGAGAGAGAGAGAGAGAGAGATGCTTTCTTGTGCATGCATTGCAGGGACAGAGAAACCAGACGCTGCGTGGGGCCGAGCTCTGGCACCACGCAGGTGAATCACGGAGAACGACTCACTCAAGATGAACCGCGGGTTGCATCAGCAATCCTTCCCAGACTCTTGCACAGGGAATAAGTGAAGTTGTACTTGGGCCCATTGTATGGATGGAAAAGCTGAGAGAGCAGATTCTCTAATAGCTGCACCACTTTCCAAAAGGAACAATAAGGGAAGGATGGAATGAGGACATGGGACTAATTAAGCTGTGAGTTATTGGTCTAAAGGCCAAGATTTAGATACTACAGTCCCCTGGCTTCTTTGGGAAAGTGCTTCAACTACCTGCCCAAGACACTCATTACAGCTATTGAGACTGGCAACCGCACCAATGCTGAGAAAAGCCCCACCCTGGATTTGGGAGGTGTGGGTTCTAAGTCTCATCTCTGGCGGTAATGAAGTCAGTGTCCTTGTCCATGATAAGTAACTTCCCATGTCACCTCATCTATGACACAAAGAAATGGAACTGGTGAGGAGGTTAGGTACGGTTCAATACTCCTGCCCACTTCTCCTGTTCTCCCATGTCACCTATATAAATGTTTCTCCAGTCGCAAATCTGGCCCCAGCCTGAGCCTCTACTTTTACATGTAACAGGGCTGTCACCCTGTAGCCCCACCCCCAAAAGAGAAAAGAGGAAGTATGGGTATCTATGGCACACATTAAATCAGGCAAATATCAGCAAATGAAATTTTTATTGCCTAATGAGTTGAAAACCTGTAGCAGGTTAGACAGGAGAGGCCGTCTTCCCCCATCTCGACCTTGCTTCCATCCTTGCGTACTGGCCCTGTCCCCACCCACCCGACCCCCAGTCGTGGCCTCTCCCGAATTCTGGCCAACCGGCTCAGCCATCCTAACTGGAGCTGCCCTGGTTCACCTTGCTGCACCTGCCAGATGCTTTCTGCAACCTCCCAGGTAGTTAATGATCTCCCCCTAGGCAGAAGAACCCTTTAATGATTTACCAGAGTAGATAAAGAAAAAAGCATAGTTCTCTACTTGGAGGCCAATTAGGCTGGCAATTCAGACAATATGGATGGAGTTAAGATTGACTTCAAGTTCAAACCGAGCTTTTTTGTATAGGAACCCGGCCTTATAACTATGTATATAAAGCCTTATCAGAACCTCGATTCAGATATTTAAACATCTCAGCCCTTCTGTATGACCAGCACTTTAGGGCTCCTTCATTACTCAGGGACATTAACTGTATAAAACAAAAGAATCCAAAATACCCTTGGACAAAATGAGATCTAAACACTTAAGGAACTCAAATAAAAAAGAAAAGTTATTTTGCTTCATCTGATTCCGTGGGTTCCTTATTAGAATCTGAAACAGGTTTCTATTGCAGGAAATTACATTTCTTTGAGTCAAAACTTGACACTTCGAGAGACAGTGTGATGCAGTGATTTCAAAAAATGCTTTGGATTAGCAGCCTGGGTTGAAATCTTGCCTTCAACTAATTGTGAAACTTTGAGGAACTTACAGGACGTTTCCCGAACCTCACTTTTCTTACCTCTAAAATGGAAGCAGCAGTTCTATCCTAGGGACTTTTTTATGATTATAAATATGTAAAGAACAACCTGGCACACTGTAGACAATAAATGAGGCATCTTCTTCATCATCATCTTCATCATCACCAGGCTTGCTCATATCTAGAAAAATTTGGATTTTGTAAAGACCTGAGAAAAAGTACGTCCTCTCTAAAGAATAATAATGAAATTTAATAAGGATAAACATGGTAGATGTAACATTGGTGGCCCCCAGTGAATCACACCTCCCAGCATCCACATCCAGGTACAGTTCCCTCCCTCCCACACTGACGCTGGGTTTGACCACGTGACTTGCTTTGGCCAATGAGGCATTAGTGTGAAGCACTCAGAGACTTAATAGGCACTTGCACACTGGGGCTTGTCCTTTTGGAACACTCTCTCTTAAATACCAAGTCTTTGGCTATAAAAAAGCTTGAGCCAGACCACTGAATGATGAGAAGCCACAAAAAGAGATCCCCCTGGAGGATGAGATGCCATATTGGACGTTCCAGTTCCCCCCAGGCTTCTAGCTGCATGCATGTGTAACCACCGTCTGAACCTAGTATACCAACCAAATTGTGACAAAAAATAAATCATTGTTGTTTTAAGCCACCATATTTTGGAAAAGTATGTTTATTGCACAAATGCCAAATCCTAAATTTACATTAAAGAAAGCAAACAGTACAAGTAGAAATGGCAGATTATCCTCATAGAAATTCATATGAAACAGACCATCATATTTCAGTTAACTTTAAGTATTGACATAATGCTAAGAAACTGAATGCCACCTTAGCCTGCTTTTATTAAACAAATGAATTTGTTGGTTGACCATGCAGTTATTAGTTGCCTGCTAGTTACAGGCTTTGTGCTGGGGCCTGGGGATACCAAGAAAGTTAAGCCCAATTCTCTTGTACTGTGTTGCCTTTTAGATTATGAAATTTAAGTCTGTACTTGCGTTGAGCTCTGGAACCACTAGGAAGTAAGTATACAGTTCAGGAGGGGAGGTGGATAGGTAAGTAAAAGAACACTTAGTTCCTCCAGGGAGCTGACAGACCTGCTGGATTTGACACTTAGGGAGGATCTAAAGGACTCCGTGAACCCACCAATATCTCATTTTTTGAGTGACTTTGACAAAATGAAGTGTATCTGGAAGAAGCAACTAGGGAAATGTAGACTTGACTTGAAGACCAGATCATGTGAGGAACAATTGTACCCACTATTAATGTGTATCTTGGGGTGGGGGGGAAGGAAAGGAGAGAAAGGCTAGAGGTGCAGGTGGGGAAAGAGCCCAGAAATTTGAGGACTTGCATATGAGAGGAGGATTAAATTCATTCTGAGGAGTGTCAGAAGGAGAACCATTAAGTTACTAAAAGTTATGGCAAGCTGGATTTCACATTAATAGTCCCAGGAATGGCTGACACTTCCGGAGCAGGAACTGCAGAGAGGGGCAGAGTGGACACGATGGCTGTCAGTGAGAAAGGCCTAGACTGTTCCTCACCTAGGAGATGGGGAAGGGGTCCCAGCAGGAGGTGGAGCCAGGAACCCCAAAGCCTTTCACAGGAACCCCAGTGTAAGATCCCACACCTTATCGTTGGAGTTCTGTCATCCTTATCATGCCTGGATAGTATTAAGAAGTAAAACAGAGGACACCCACCTGCCAATAGTGAGTGAAGGAATTGATGACAGGAGACTGAGCCCAGAGATTAGGAATATGAGGAGTCAAGCCTCAGAGACCAGTAGCTGCTGCCTCAGACGCCTCTCACCGCTTTGCAGGGGTCATGAGAACTTGTGTTTTCCAGGGATTAGTTAGCGCACGGTGGGAGCAGACTCAGAGGAGCAATATGAGCCTGCAGATTTCACAAGCATGTGACAGTTTAGGAGGGATGAGGGAAGGGGACAAAGCAAGGATAAGGAAATCACCTGGCATTTCTGATTGGGTATCACAGCCCTGTTCCAGAACCATCATCAGGGAACCTAACTGGTTCTCCCCTGCCTCCCTCCCCCTCTAGCCTGCAAAACCGAAGGGGAAAAAGTCTTTTTAGGGATGCGGGCCCCATTTTCTGTTGTGGGTCCTACAGCACCAATAGCACCAAGACTAGATAGAGGACCACAGGTTCATAGGTCTATAGGAAACAGGAGATCTGGGGCGTCAAGTTTAGGGTTCCCTGGAGACAGGGAGATGGTGGGCCCAGGGAGGGGAGGTCTCTCACCTTTCTGTTATGGCTGTAGATGGGAATAAAGGGAAGGGCTGCAGAGTGCCCTCTGATCCACAATTCCCCGGGCTCCTATACTTTTGCACATGCTGTTCTTACTACCAGGGTGGCCCTTTCTCTGTCACCTTTGCCACCAAGATCCAGCTTCCAGGTTCTACCCCATATAAAACATTTCCCAGCTCTCTCGGACTGAGGCAGCCTCAGATCTTCATTGCATCATCCGGCGCAGCTTACTGTGATGAGACTGATTGTGAGGCCAGAGGCTGCGTCTTGCTTATCCCTCTGTTTCCCCAAAGAGGTGGCACAGAACCTGGAATGTCTCCTGTGCTCAGCGCACATGGGTCAAACATATGAAGTACCCTCCCTCTCTCTCCACATGCCTGTCACACTCATGTATGCTATGCCTTGTGCAGGGCACATACCTGCATTATCTTTGTGGTCCATCATTCTAAATGGAATTCAGTCCTTGTCAGAAATAACTCCATTCTAAAGTAAGTGAAGCAAAGGAAACTGTGGTTTCCATTTGTTCCTTCCATGACAGGGAAACCCTGGCACCTGGGGGGCGGGGGTTAGTCTAACTGGGGCCTGAGCGGACCAGAAACCCTCAAGGGAGAGCGGCCAGTCATGGCACAAACCCTCAAGCTGCTGCCCAGCACAATGACTCTACTGTGGGGAAACTCGATAGAAGGGTGTGTCTAGCTCCACGGGAATGCGATACACAGAAAATCCAAAGTCATAAAATAGATAAATCTGGGGTGGTTATTGACTTTACAAGACAACTCACCGGCAGGTTCCTCTAAATAGCCAGCTCCCACAGGCCACTTAAACCGTGATTTTATTTTCAGGAGTTTGATATTACACACCGGTTTTCAGAAGAAACATAAATAAGTCCCCAGGGAGCCTGGCGTCGCAGTGTGTCTGGCCCGCAGCTCACGGACCAGACCTTAAGGTGAACAGGCCTCCGGTGGCTGTGCTGGAGGAGCTGTGGTTTGGGAGCACTGTCCACGTCTGCTCAGTGAACCTGGCTAATTCCAGTGTCAGGTGGGAGAGAAAGACTCCAGCCCCATCTGGACCGTCCTACCTCTACTTGAGCGGGTTATTGACTTCTCAGCACACGTTCCTGTACAGCAACGTGGGATCTGTATCAGAGACTCACGCATGCATTCACACGTCAAGAGTGCTCACTCAGTACTTTCTGCATGCATGACGCTGCAGTAAGCGTGGCAAAGTACACAAGACTGTAAGGTGTGTTCCTGTCCTCTAGGGACTCACAGTCTAGTTAGAAAAGCCCCTGGTGTCACTGTTTCTAGACAGTACATTTTCTACCATTTAACATCTCTGAAATCAGAACACATCTTACTGTAGATGGTGTAACGTAGTTTCATTGGCTGGTTTTTTCTTGGTGGTAAGTAAAATGATAGTGTATCTTGTAGGTGGCAGTGTCTTAGATGAAACAGCGTATATCAGGGGCTAAGGAACGGGTTAATGCTGTAGAACTCTAGGTGGGATGTGGTTATTGAAGGATAAAATTCGGCCCCTGTATAAATATATCTTATGGGGTTCACTTTGCAGAGCAAGTGGATGATAGTTTTGAAATAATATCCCTTTTCCACAGTTCTCCAAGGACGAGGATGCTGGCCTGGAATCCTCATCCTTCCTCCATGCTGAGGGTGGGAAATGGTAGTGGCCAAGCCCTGATTCCTCTCCATGCAAGTCCCAAGAAAACTGGAGGAACAGAGTAGCAAAAACAGGTCTGGGTAGCAGTCCTTCAGTAATGAGGACACTGGTGTGGATTCAGACTGCTAGATGGCAAAGCCTTGGTCGTCTGTCCCTTCCAGGAGCCAGGGCCATACCTGGCGTGAAGCAAACAGGAATATAAACATCTGTGTGTGTGTGTGTGTGTGTGTGTGTGTGTTAGATAGCAGATAGGCGTAAATATATGTGCAGATACATGTCAAATGAATGAATTTCTGCTATTCAGGCCAAAATTTTATTGCAAGAAAAGTTCAACGTGACTGCTAATCTTGACTTACTGGCCAAAGTTCAGAAGACTTTCTTACAATCTGTCCAATGTTATAAGGGTTTTCTTCCCTTTCCACTCCTCACCCAGAGAAGCAGTGGTTCCTGCAGCTGGTGCTGAGCTGTTGCCTCCTTCCATTTATTCAAGTGGCTGTGTTCCCGCAGCACGCCAAGAAACATGGCCTGACTTTTGAGAGCGTAACGAGAATGCACGGCGTCTAGGCAGATGACCGTGAGAGTGACCATGAGGGTTCAATAAGTTCTTAGGAACATCTATGGGTACCTTGGAATGGTTTAGAACAAGTGCATTAACTTAATAACATAATCTATATCCTCTAATGCAGTTATTTATTGATGTAGCACATAAGGACTGAATTCCATTATAGTTTTGTCCATACAGAATCTAAAGACACTTTGCTGTTTAGTTAGGCCTTTTCTTGACATTCACTTTGATTGTGAGTGCTAATTTGATAGTTCTTTTGTGTTTGGAAGAATAGATGAGGTTTAAGGCACCAGCAAGGAGCTGCCCCTGTGGCCTGTTGTTCACTTGTCACATTACTGCAGGCTTTAAAATCCAGGATGAGAGAGCTGTGTGCAGCTAGTGGCGAACATGAGCTTTACTCTGGAAGGAACCGGAAACCACTGAGGCGCTGGCCTCCTTGGAGAATCTGACTTATGGCACAAACACAGGAGTGTCAGGTGGCCGTAACCAGGTCACCCAGGCTACTTCTCTCTGTTTTTGGTTTTGTTTTTGTTTTTGCCTTTGCTGCTGAGTCCAAGTAGTTATTGGGGCTATCTCAGGTGACCCCCAGTGAGTCAGGCCCAGGCTGGGTCCTGTTGGCCTAAGGTCAACCTGTCGCATTGAGGCCATCACATGGGAGAAGCAGACTGCTTTGTCTCCTGGTGGCATGGTACAGTGGCTGTACCCCACCACCTCCAGCTCATGTCTGCTGGTGCCCATGCCAATTCACAGCTCTTACTACTGTCACAACGGGGGTCTCCAACGGTAACTGCCGTGGAAGGGACCAGCCTGTCCGCCTGCCAGGGCATGGCTCTGACAGGTCCCTGCTAAGGGCCACTTTTCCTCTTACCACCATAAAATCCAAGATTCAAAAAAACTGCTGCTACTCGGGTCTTGTCTGAGTCTATAAGTATGCTGACTTTGATAGTATTCCTAGGCTTCAGGTACTTTAGTGTTTTTCAATTTTGGAGGTAATTCCATCCAGCAAACTCATATTCATCCTTCAATACCCAGTTCAGCTGTCTTGTCTTCTGTGAAGCTTTCTCTGACTACCCTCTGTGTTCTCACATTCCTTGGTTCTCTGACAGCATTGTTGGTATACATTACTCTCTGTGCTACATGTGATATCCTTGAGGCCAGGAATCAAGTCTCATTATTTCCTTTTTGGTCGCCGATGTCTGCCTGGCCAGGGGCCTGCCAAGAGCTATGTACTCACTGAGTGTAAGGCAAATAAATAAAGGGTTGTATTCCTGCCAAATATATGTTTGTTGGTTTGTTCATTCACATCTAAATGTACTGTCTTCTCCTTTGGAAGTGGTCATCATGATGTTATTTATAAAGACTACAGGCCTCCAAAAGGGCCAAGTGCAAAATCATCAGTTAGGATGATTTTAGCCGTTAGTAACAGCTGACTTAACAAAAATAGTTTAAACACCAGGAGGTTTATTTTCACAGCAAACAAGGTCTGGGTGTCAGCTAGGGTTGGGTGATCCAGCAGCTCAGTGACCCCTTCAGGGACCCCAGGCCTTCCTGCTCGCTGCTCCGCCGGCCTCCACGTGTCCGCTCCTGGGCTGAGGAGCGGTGACATCCTGCATAGAAGAAAGGCATTTCCTTTCCGAGTCTCTCATGTATCGTCAAGGAAGCTCTTTTTTAGAAGCTCCCCCTCCCCCAGAAGATTTCTCCTTCAGTGTCCTCAGTCAGGACTGAGAGGCAGTAATCCTGAGGAGGAGATGAGCCAGCGGTATGCTGGCCCGGCCGGCGCTGGGGCCGTCCTGGGAGTTGGGGCAGAGACAGCGATTTCCTCTTCTGCACACCGGCAGGGCGAACACCTGAACAAAGCTGGGGTGCTGCTAGCAAGGGGTCAAGGAAGTGGGGGGATGGCTTTTGAGTGGGCATCCGATAGTGTCTCCCACACCAAGTATTTAAACAAAGTATGGCACATCAACAGCAGAATGAAATTCTATAAAACCACTGAACTGACTGAGGGAGAACTACATCTATCAAGATTTATTGACGCTTAAGGTAAATTTTTGAGTAAATGTAAATTCCATGCATAGTCTCATCCTTTTTTGTTCATCATAATAATATTAGTAAATGCCAGGGTAGGCACATGCACACCTCAAAACCTACAAGAATAGTGCGTACCATGCACTTAAGAGTGACTGTGTGTGCCTGTGCTCACACGCGTGTGAAGACGATTTACGAGGGGCCTTCATTTTTGACATTCTGTATTTCTTACACTGTTGGATTTATATAAGCATGCCTTCCTTCTGTGAAGATGAAAACAAACACCAAAGGGAACAGTTTAAACGGCCCAGTATCATTTTAAATGCAAGAAGACATATGGGCCCCTTTCTAAGAACAAACTAGTTTGGAACATAGGAAGGACCTCCCTGAAAGTTTTGCTCATGAGCCCAGAATTTAAACTCCCTCAATGTATGAGTAACATTTTTTAGTAAGTCTCCTTAAAAGAAGATCCCGATTTTGGCCATGCTGGATCACTGTTTGTTTGCTGGAGGGACACATATCCTTGCTATGGGATGCTGGCGATGCTGACTCACCTGTCGGAAATCCAGGCCGGAAATCTTCCCAGGAGCCATGTTGACACCGAGAACCAGCCAAATCTCCCTGAAACTCAAGTACTTTCCTGTGCCCCAAATGCCTCTGTCAGGGATAAACTCAGAGAATAAATCCCCTGAGGTCTACCTTTCACTCTGCCACTGGCTACTTATAACTACTTAGGCAAGTCTTCAATCCCTCCAGGGTTCATTGAACACCTCCGAAAAATGACTATTATTTGTGACAGCACTTGAAGGAAGGAGTTTGAGTCATTAAAAAAAAATTCTAGAGCAACCCCCCTGGCTATCTGTAGCAGTTCCCCTGGAAAGGTTCTTGGGTTACTATAAAAATAGATGGTTAAATTCAGCGGGGGGTCAGGATGCAGTATATACCTCTGATCAACTTGTCCAGGGTGTGCTGGAAAGTGTGACATGGTATATTATAAATGGAGTAAGTACGCTTCACCAAAATGCACAGGCTAAATGCATGGAAGGAAGCCGGGAAGTGTGGGCATGCTTCCAGCCCCATGACAGTTGGAAACCAGTGGTCCCTATTCCTTCCTGGTTTTCTAACATAATGTTTTCATGCTTAAAATTATTTTTCCAAGCACTGTTGTTATAAAAGCGGTGCTCTAGGCTGTGCCTTTTTTAGAAAGAACCTGGATTTTTTAAGACCTTCTCTTCCTGCCTTTCCATGCGTGTCTCCCCTCTGCTGATCTACGCTGGTGAGTTACAGAGGACCCACTCTCTCGAAGCTGCAACTCAGCTCCCACCAGGGAGAAACTGCCATGTAGAAACTATGTTTCACTGCTGCCAGATCTAGGAATTTTTCAAAAGAATCCAGAAATGTGGGCTTTTTAAAAAATCTTTCAGTTTTCAAATATTGGCAACAAGTTCCAGTTTTCATAAACCCTGTGCAGGCTGAACAAAACATGTCCGTGTCTTGGCCTGAGCCCCCCTGAGCAACCAGCTTTCAACTTCTGCCCTGGGACAGCGTGGAACAAACTTGCTTTCTCCTCTTCATGAAGATCTGAAGATGGTGGAAGAGAGCTGTCAAACTCTTCCCAATCTTGTCTTAGTTGGGACTCATTCATTGACAAGACTCTTCAAGGAGTTTAAAATCTGGTGCAAACAGTTAACCAGCCAGTCATAGTGTGGTGGTATCACTGCTACTACGATGAGGATTTGCATGAAGAACCAGAGGAAGAAGCACTATTTGCTTGTCTTAGGGTGTGTGCAAGCAGTGACTATGCCCTGCTGTTTCCCTGCACATTTGGAAAAGGCCTTTCTGTAGAACTTTTGTTAAGGGTCTCCTGCCACCATCCAGCCCTGCAGCCATCCCTACTGAGGTGGCTCCCCCTGGTTTTGTATGGAGCTTGGGACCAGTGTTCAGGAGCCTTCTTGAGGTGCCCCATGAATCTGGTCAATGCAAAATCAATCCTAAAGCCCTCCCCTACACATATACAAGCCAGTAATAGATCTAGGGGAATCTTAGACTTAACTAGCAAAGCTTTAGTTCGTTTCTGACTCTGCTTAAATTCATTCCATTTTAGGGAGTAGATGTAAGTTTCTTGCCTTCAAAAGGTCTACGACACAGGTATTGTGATCGTTAATTTCATGTGTCAACTCAGTGAGGCTATGTTACCATTTCAGAAGTCAAAAACAGTCTAGATGTTGCTGTGATGGTATTTTAAAGATGTGATTGGCATTTAAATCAATAAACTTTGAGTAAGGCAGATTATCCTCTATAATATGGATAGGCCTTGGCCACTCAGTTGAAGGCTTTAAGGAAAAAAACAAACAAACAAGATTTCCTAAAGTGAAAGGAATCTGTCCTCACAACTCCACCATAAAACCCTGCCTGAGTTTCCAGCCACATAGCCTAACCTGAAAATTTAACTCTTACCTGAATGTCCAGCCTGCTGGCTTGCCCTAGGGATTTTAGACTTGCCAGCCCTCCCCCTGCCCCCCAGTCACATGAGCAAATTCCTCAAAATAAATCTCTCTTTCTCTTGATGAATATATTCCTCTGTCTATTTAGTTTCCCTGGAGCACCCCAATACAGGTACCTTTTTCGTGATACTTCTGATCCAAAGCAAAAGTGCAAAATGTTTAAGATACTAATGGCCTCTAGAACTCTAAGTCCAAGTGGTGTCAGTGTCTTTGATTTCTCTTATGGCTGAGATGAGGAAGGTGTATCTGGTTATACCAGAAATTTTCAACTTAAGCAATAAGACTTTTGCATAGTTTCCAACTTGTTTATCTTTTAAAATACAAATGAGGTCACAACTCCCCCAGAAGCCCCTTTTTGACCCCAGCCCTGAGCAGTTGGTAGCTTTCTCTTCAAGCCTCTTCTGTGCCTCATTATATTTCTTACAGCATATTTTTGGCTATGTGGCACCAACTACAAGTTGTCCATTCTATAGTAACAGGATGTCTGTTTTTAGCAGGGTACATGGCAACCCAGGATAAAAACTACATTTTCTAGCCTCCTTTGCAGCTAGTGAGGCCATGTGCCATGAGGTGAACCAGGGAATGGGGACCACTCAGGGTGAACAACAAAATACCAGGATCTTTGGTCCATGAATCCTGGGGGCATCTTATCAGCCCAGCACTGCCTGCCTGGATTTTCTGTGTTACTTAAGCATTGTTACTTGAGTGTGGTAGACCCTTCTGTGTGGTGTGGGCCCAGCTCCCACTCGGAGATGCACAGGACCAACACCCACAGATAGGTTCCCTTGTGGGTAATCAGATTTGCAATATACCTAAGCTGCTTTTTGCTAAAAACTCCCTCACCCTGCAAATGCTTACTGTAACTTCCTAAAATCCATGCTGAGCCTTGCAGGGGCCAGTGTGACCGGCTCAACCACTTTTGCCTTTTCATTTGCTAATATCCTTCTTCTGTGATGTGATTAGGGGCATTGGCTCCTTTTGTTGTAACTGGGCTTGGTGAGTGAGGACCATCATAATATGAGGAGGAGATATTAGAATAAATGCCTGTCATGGCGGAGGCTGGGGCTTCTGCTCCCCTTGAGAGAAAAGCCATGCTGTCCTCCATTTTCCTCCACCGCACTTGGTAGTCTGTGCGTATGTTTTATTTCATCCATAATGACGTGGACACTGCTAGCCAGTGTCTGCATCACTTGAGGTATCTCTGATTTGCAACTGAACCTAACCTTAACAAACTTTTGCTTATATGTATGTCTCCCCACCACCGCAAAGTAAAGGAACCATGATTTATGAACTGCTGCATGGTACTGTGCCTGAAACATGGTGGTGCCCACGAGTGTTTAGTGAGTGGCTGTATGAATGAAAGGATGAATGGCTGACTAACAAGCTAGAGGAAAGCCGAAGGGGAAACAGAAGTGCCAGTGAGGGGGCACCTTCTAATTTAGTTTCAGCTAAAGGCAACATAAATTCTATATTAATGAGCACTTACTTTATGCCAGGCGCAGTGTCAACTGATGCATTTATAGTGGTGAAGAAAGGAGACAAAAATTTCGGCTCTCATTCAGGTTATTGTAGATGGACAGGCATAATAACAAACAAGAAACTATCAGGCAGTGCGAAATACTATGATGTACATAAAACTGCTTAATGTGATGAACTCTTTAGACTGGGTGGTGAGGGGCGGTCACTGAGAAGGTAGCATTTGTGCTGAGACCTGCATGACAAGAAGCTTAGATCAAGGAGGATATTTGAGGCGAGCAACAGCTAGTGCAAAGGCCCCGAGGGGTAATTTACTTGACTTATTTCAAGGAGGAAAAGGCAAGCGGGATTCTAGGGACTAAGGGTGAGTGGTAAGAAGTAGGCAGGGTCCAGGACCTGTGTACCAAGTAAGAAGTTGAATGTTCTTCGAAAAGTAGTGGGAAGCATGGAGACTTTAAGCTAAGATTGACTGATGTCTTCTGACTTACATTTTTAAAGGATCACTCTGGCTCCTATAAGGAAAATGGATGACAGCAGGGCAAGAATGGAACCCAATGATGTTTTAGCTATCTATGGTTGTATAACAATCAACATGTAACACTTAGGGTCTTAAAATAACCATATTCGTTTGCCATAATATGGGTCATGAATTCTGGTAAGGACTTGACTGGTAAGTTCATCTCCAATTCACAAGACATCAGTTTGTGAGGCAGCTGGGGCTGGAAGATCCACCTCCAAGATGGTTTTATCATGCATGTGTGATGCCCAGGTACTCCCTGACCTTTCTCTTTTTCCACGTGGCATCTCACCCTCTAGAGCCTGTCCGTGTGGTGTGGGCTTCTCACAGTGTGCTGGTCTCAAGGTAGTTGTACTTCTTACATGGAAGCTCATTTTGAAGAGAAAGGAAGGAGGAGCTCCTAGCCCATGATACACTTGGAACTGGCACCACATTGCATCACTCCCAGGATATTCGTTGATTAAAGAGTCAAAGAGTCGCATCACAGGAAGGGATGTGGGATGGAAGACATTGCAGGCACCTGCAGAGAATACAATATGCCACACATGAGGAGGGTGTTTCAGCAATTCAGGCGAGAGATGATGGTGGCTTAGATTTGGACACAAGAAAGGGGTAGATTTAGAATATATGAGCAGAATATATGAGAACTATAAAGCACTAACAAATGCATCTGAGTACTTGTTTAATTGAATTGCACTTTATAAGATTACATGAATGAGCATTGCCTACCACCAATAAAGTAAGTCACAAACAAATCTGTTCTACTCACAGGACACACTTATCATTGTCATGCTTCACAATGTGCTTTGTTTCGAAGAATGAGTTATTCAGGGCAGGGACTTAATGAGGCCCAGCTATCAGGGCTATACATGGAAATGAACGTATGGACCTATTGACTGTGAGACCCAGGGATTGCCACACTCTACCCCAGGCATGCTTCAAAGGCTTCACAGAGATGAGTTCACCTGCCCACAGAAAGACCTGAGCAGTCTCATTTCATACACTCAATTGCTTAGGAGACAAAGTGTTCAAGGTACGGCAATCAAGGCACCAAAGATAGTATATGAAAAAGAATGCTTTGGCAAAAATGCTGGAATCTGTTTTCCATTTTAAACAGGAAAGAACCATCCAGAAACTTGCCTGCAGTCACCCAGTAAATTAATGGCAGAGTTGGTGGGAAAAGACATGTCTGCAGATTCCAATCTGGGATTCTTTCCACTGCATCACCTGCCACTCTGAGCAGAACACAGCTTTGCTCTGCGCTGTGGTCCTGCTGGACCCTTGCTATTGCTCAGCTGACTTTCAAATACTGCCAGATGGCAGGAGGAGAGGTTGGGAGCAAATCAAGTCTGGTGTCTCTATTGGAAAAATAACTGAAATATGCTTTGCTAATTTTGACCCAGTCACATCTCTTCATGGAGTGGACACACATTTATGTGAAAATCTTCAGAGTTGGACATTTAATATACTTGTAAATGTCCAGCTGAATATTTCTTAAAATTCACTAAATTTCTAAGACTCTGAGGTCATCCTATAATTCTCAGTGCTTATATCTCTATCAAGACTAACAAAAACCCACTAAGCTCTTTTGAATTGGAAAGTGAGAACAACACACGCTATTAACTGCGTGCAGAGGGGTACATATAATTTATGGTGGATGTTTATTATGTGTGTAACTTTTATTTCATATATGCAGATGCATGGGTTTTTTATTTTGTTTGCTCAGTATTTGCAGGAGGCAGAGCTCCATGCCAGATCTAGACAAAAGTTACATGTTCTAAATCACATAAATTCATTCTCAACCACTTTAAATTTCTTCACTTTTTTTCTATAGTCAAATGAAATGGAAATAATTTGCATCTATTCATCTTTTTCTCTTTCTTTTTTTTTTAATCCTCACCCAAGGACGTGCCTATTGATTTTTTTTTTTTTTTTTTTTTTTTTTTTACAGAGGGGAAGGGAAGAGAGAGAAGACAGAAAGGGAGAGAAACACGGTGTGAGAGAGAAATACCGACGACCAGTTGCCTCCCTCACACTCCCTGACCAGGGACCAAACTCACAACCTAAGCCTGTGCCCTGACTGGGAGTTGAACCCATGACCCTTGGTTTACTGGACAACAGTCCACGCAACTGAGCCACACTGGCCAGGGCCTATTCATCTTTTTAATTAATTGAGCATTTTTCTTTACACAGAATCAGCACTCATGCATTACTTATTGTATTTACTACAATAAGATTAATGACCCAACGGTCCAATGTTTTCCCATGCTAGATCTTGTTTCACATTTGAGCTTATTTGGACAAATATCACCTCCTTACACACTTAAAAGATCTGTAAAATATTGTTCCTTGATCTCTGGGTAAGAAGTAATTTGCTAGTCACTAGTGTTGGACAAAAATATCTCAGTATTGGTGTGTGGGAATCTGTCAATTTTACCCAGGAATTTAGATGCCTGTTCAACAAAACTGCACCTCAAAAACCTCACACCTTTATTAGGTTTTGCATGTTATATTACACTGACAGGTTTAATTGCATTCAACACTGAACCAGGTGGTGTTTAAATTCCCAAATACCTTAAAGTTTGAATGCCTCAGGCAAGAAAAACGGACTACTCAGTAGGCACAAATTAATATTTCAGGCAAGACATTGTCAAAATCGGAAGTGAAGGCCTTTGCCCATAGATTTTAGCATCATACTTTCATGCATGTCAGTAAGCCTTTAAAATAGATGCTTAGGCAGTGCTTTTCTGCAAGTCTCCATTAAAGCACCAATATCTAACTATTTTGAAAACTCACCCTTACAGGACCCCAGGAGTTGTCCCCCTCCTCCCCTTTTGAAGCACTTTCTCTTATTGCCTAAAAATTCAAGTACTCTCTTAGCCAAGTGCAGACTGAAATATTTCACTATGGATTTGAACAGGAGCCAAGAAGGTCGATGAAAGGAAAACTTCTCTCTATAAAAGGTTTATTGTCAGCGCTTTCTAAAGATGTAGTTTTTTCTAAAACAGGCTACCAACCTTTTCACAAACATTAGCACAGGCTTCTCAACCTCTCCTAACCTATGATTCAGGTCCTTTTCTTTCAGGAATGCTCTGCATCTAGCCTTTGACCTTCTGGACAGCCAACTCTTTCTAACTGCTCCCCCCTTCACCAGTATAATGTATATTATAAAAAGGAAAGGGGGATGGGGTAGCTCGGTCCTCACGCTACTGGAAAAGTACTTGAAATTCCTTGCATTCCTTTGCATTTAACAGCATGTTTACCTAATCACCAGCTTATTAGGATTAACACAAGTCATCGCTTCAAGCTTATTCAATGAAGATAAACCGACTCTTATAGACCCAAAGACTTTCTTTCTCTCTGATCCCAACCAAGGGCAGCTGTTTCAGTAGTTCACCTAAGTTTTCAAAACAATATTGGTAAAATATGAAGTTGTAAAAAAGTGACCGCTTATCACACATTATTTAACCATACTTAATCTTACCCATCCATGTACTTATGTGCAGGCCTGGTTATGGGCTGTTTTCATTAAAGTTTCTCTCCTTTGCTCAAGCTTCATACACAATAACCTAGTGATTAAAATGATAAATGACCCTACTATACCAACCTCACAGTGACTGGGTGATGGAGATGCATAGGCTTTGATTTTTTTATATAAACAAGGTATTATTATTTAAATCACCAACTTGGCTTCAGATTCCTTCTTGTGCTTCTCAATGCCTGGTGTTCAAAGCAGTTTTTTATGCAGACTATTTTAAATGCAAAAATCTTTCTCTACTGATATAAGAGCAACTGTTGTCTTACTTTTGTAGGTTATTTCCCTGCTCTATCCCAAGTACCTAGAACAGATCCTGGTACTAACCAGACAGACAGTAAATTCCACCTGAATGACTGCGTAGACAAGTTAGAATAACTTTGGGCAATCTCTAAAAATACCAAATGCCATACACTCAGATACTAGGTAAATATTTCTTTATTAAATGATTAATTCCATAAATAAATTCTTTTCACTGAATATAAAATTAAAATCATTTACAAATTATTCCAGTATTACATTTCCCCACCCTCCCCAAAAGCTACATTTTGATAAATAAAAACATTCAGTCTTAAAAACACCTGATTTCTGTTTGCAGTTTAGAGTGCAGATAGCTGCCTCTCATGGACCCTCACAGAGTGTCCCCTTCGGGAGGGGATGGAGCCCCCTCCCACTTATTTCTGTCAAAGGATGAAGGCTTTAACTGTCCAAATAATCTCTTTATCTTTTACAGTTGCAGAACTGAAAGGAAAAAAGCCTACAGGAAAACACGCTTACTAAATAATTTACAAACAGAAAACAGAACGTCAGCAACACCATACGCTCCAAAATGAAGCAGTAACATGTGCTCCAATATTATGAAGCAAAGTATTTTCCAATTGCGGCTGCATTAGTGTCCATCCACACCAGCATACCTGGCAGTTTCGAAATACCTTAACACTACTCAAGAATGAGCAATACATCCCTTCTACGATGAGTCCCTGCACCCCCACCTCCCCCACCCATGTCTCCATGATTCTGGCACTCTTCCCCCATTTGTCCACCCTTGTGCTGGAAACCCAGGTGGCATTTAGTCCCTAAATTTGTGAATGTCATTGAACAGCCGGTAGAAGGGAAACGCAGCCTCGCTGGCATGCGGGCAGTTGTAGCTGCACTTGCAGGACTGGATCATCATGACGTTCTTGGAAAACATCTCCCCATCTTCACAGCGGAAGCGCATCTTCACAGTCCTGGTCTGCTGGGGCGTGCAGCATCGGCCATCCACGCAGGAGCCGCAGTACTTGGGCCGGTATTTCTTCACACTTGAACATCCAGCATAAGTAAACTTGACTGGTTCCGGAGATTTCTTAGTCTTGCTGCATTTCTTGCCCTTCTGTAAGAAAGACGAGAGACAAAAAGTTAGGGGCAGTGGTTCTCTTTCTTGGCAGAGAGGTTCACACCTCACCCAGCTCCCCAGGAACAGTCCACCTGCCACTGCAGGCACTTACTTTTAGGCTGCTGTACATCGGCTGTCCACAAGGCCGCACTTCACAAATCCGGGTTTCCTTCACCAGGCGGCATTCAGGGTTGTCATTGGTGACTCGTGTAGAGATACCAGTTCCGCAGGTCTTGGAGCACTGGGACCATGAAGTTGTTTGAACGATACATTTCTGGCCATGTAAAGAAGGGTTGTATAGGATGCGAGGCTCCATTCCAAACACTGAAGAGACAAATAAGAGATTTCTCAGAGGCTTACTGACAACAGATTCAAGTCCTCATTTCTACAAAGCATCAAACTAAGAATGTAGTTCAGTACTGTGTCTTAAGGGCTCAGTTTCAACTTACCTGGGAGCTGCTTCAGGGAGCCACCTTCTCCAAACGCAATTAATTCATTGTTTCTCGTTAACTCCACCTCCGAAGCATCGAATGTGGTCCCCTTGCCCAGGAAATCATCGCTGTCCTCCATAGAGTCCTTGGCATGATCCTCATCACAGACCCACTTCTCACAGCACTGTCCAGTAACTTTGACCAGTCGAGGGTTGGGACAGCCCAGGTTGGGGAGAGAAAGTTCTTGGGGACACAGAGGAATGCACCCCACGGCGCCATCAATGCATGTGCACTGGTGTTTACAGTTGGGCTGGAAACTTTCTCCGTTCTGGTAGATTCTGGAGTTATATTCACAGGGTCTGCCCTCTGACTGAGCTGCAAGGAGCACCAAAAGAGAAAGGGAGAAGAGAATCAGGTTAAGATTCCGAGCCACGGCCTGAAACTCATACATATTTTCTGCTGTTAAATTCAATTTATGGTAAAGTTCCCTACAATTCCCCAGAGACTCCAGACCAGAACAATAAGTTAGTCAGGAATCACTTTTCCGTATGCGCTTTTCGTTGGGCCCAGACACACTGAATTGCATTCCAGACTGCTGAAATCATGTGCCTTTCTGCCAAGCTACCAACAACAAAGCATCACCATACATGGTCTCAAAATTACTAAACTTCTGGACTACGGGGACTATTATTTTTTTAAAGGGGCCAAACCACAAGCATCTTACCTCTGCAGATCCCCTTCAGAGCGGTGGAGCTGGCGCCGAAATTGCATTCCAGCCCCTTGGTGTGGTCGCAGGGCTGCGTTTTGCTGCAGTCCTCGTTGAGCTGCTTGGCGCAGACCCTACAGCAGCCGCAGCCGTCCCAGACCAGCCCGACTCCCGGGGCGCACTTGGGCGCCTCCAGGGGGCGGGGGCAGTCGCAGACGTCGGGGCAGGTGGCGCGCGCCTGGAGGGGGAGAAGACTCGCATGAGACTCGGCGCGGTGAGCAAGAGAGCACCCAGGGGAGTCTCTGATCCCGTCCAGCCAGCCGGGCCAGTCCAGGCAGGGCTCGTCGGCCAGGAGGCCCCAGACACATCGTTACGGGGAGTTTAAAGAAAAAGCTACCCTGAAACGCCCCCGAACTTTTTAGTTTAGGTTTTTGTTTTCGGTTATTTTTTCTACGGGGGGCAATCTGGGGAAAGGCCAAGGCGCTGGGAGAGCGGACACGGAAGGGTAGGCAAAAGAACTCACCGCCTTGCCCAAGTTGACGATGAAGACGACGATGAAGGCAACAAGTTTACTGGCCGCGAAGAACCTCATTGTGGCGCGCAGGAGTCCAGGCAAGCACCGAAGCAAAGACGCCACCACACCGGTGCGCAGCGTACAGACACTGCGCGGCTAGGTCCTGGCCGCGGGTGCGGTGGGCCGGATGGCAGGGAGGCGAGGGCCGCGGCGCCGAGCAGGCTGAGGAGGACGTCCTTCTGTCGAGGTGCTTCCCGAGGAGGAGCGGAAAGCTCAGGTTCTGGTCTGGGGCGCTCTCGCTCGCGGTCTGCTTCAGCGCGCAGAGCCCGCCTTTTATACGGGCCGGCCGCGGCGCCGCGTGTTGCAGTGACGTCGGCTCTGTCTGCGCGTTCCAGAATTCTCAAACATCTCAGGAATGTGGTTGGCGCGGGCTGCTGCCAAGCCCCTCCCCCGGCTCCGTTGCACCTTCCCCCTCCCCCCGTTTTTTGGTCCTGGACCCAAGAAAACAATCTTCCGTTTTTCCACTTTAAATAACGACTTGTATTGGGGAGAGCTCTGTTTGGAGATGATGGTGGAAGGGGTCGAGCGGGGCGAGTTCAGAACTTTGCCTGGACTGGGAGGTGGGAGGACCTGAGAGGGAGGAACAAAAGTCGTTCTGTTTGGTGATGCCGTGTTGACCCGGCAGCCTTGGAAGCACTCAACCGGGAAGGCAAAGAGCTGTTTGCTTGTTTACAACGAAGGTGAGAGGCAAGTTATCTATTGAGAGAGGCGAAGGGGGAAGGGGCAGTGTGTCTCTCAGCCAGTGATCTACTTGTGGACTTCATAGAGGCGTGCTCGGATCCAGTCCCAAAACTTTAGCATGGTGTTTATTAGCCGAGATAAGTGTATTGCAAACCAATACCGGCAGTGGCATTTATGAATGAGAAGGGGAGAAAATCAACCTCCCCCTTGGCTGGCAAATTTCCAGGCAGAGGTCTTCCCTCTTCCGCACCCCCCCTCCCCCGCGCTGTTCCCTCCCCTTTTCGGTCTGTCGTACTTGTTTGTTTTTGGAGGTTCCCACTTTAGTTCCAGCCCACTGCCTGGGTTGGAAGTCCAAGAGGAAACTAATGCAGGGTGTTGTCCGGCAGGCTGCCTTACACTTCCTCGCGGATGCGGGAGACCCGGTGGGCGCTTCCAGCCTCCCTCCGCCGGCCCGGGCAGGAGGCAATGCACACTCAGCAGCCAGCCAAGCGGAAGGGACCACCATGGAGTGCTTTATTCTGAGCGCATCACCAGAATGTACCTCAAGGCCGAACCAGATTCCAGCACCATTGCGCCCAGCGGAACTCTGGAAGTAGACTCCTTAAAGCTGAAAGTTTTGCGGAATTTTTAAATCCTTTCCTTGGGACCACTTAGAAACCTCCCAGTTCAAGTGACTTGTAGTGCTTTTCTCTCCAAGTACAGAGAAACAAGAGATTTAGGATGTAATACTCCGTTATAAAAATGTTAGCAGATTTTAAGATTCTATTCTATCTGCAACACACTCAGCAGAAGAGCCCCCCCCCACACACAAAACAGTTTACTCTAACAGCATCAATATCATTAGTGTGATTGAAAACTTTCCCTTAAAGTTGCTAAAATACCTTCTTGTGTGATTTTAATAAAAACATACACAAGTGATTATGTCTGTCTCCCTTTTATATGTTGTTTAGGAGACCTGCCTGTCTCTTGCTCTTTTGTGCATTTTAATGTTTAAGGCTGTTCAGGCTTCGTAATTTAACACTCTTGCTTTAAAAGGTGTTCAGTGCTGACTTTTCTGTGATAGAGAAGCACATGCGAAGCTATTGCAATGAAAACATTCTCCAAAGAAGGGAACTAGCAGGAAGGAGTTAAGTTTCATTCATTCAAAAGTGCCCTGTGTGAGGCTTTTGCTAGAGGAAGTGGGATCTCTAAGACTTTGGCAGAGGGGTTTGTCTTTTCAAGACAATATATTGTCAGGTGTTACGGAAATAAAGCAAAGAAAGTCTGGACCCTATTTGTACCCAGGTAAATCCACCAGTTATTGTTTAGAAAAAATGGCTTTTCTTCTGTTAGAGTGTTACTGTTGTTTCCTTCCTAATGAACTGACTGGGACCAGGGTGAGAAAGGGCAGTACAGGGTGGAGGGGGTGGTGGAAAGAGAATGGATGAAGAGGAGTGTTCCTGGCTTCTGTTGTGGTGTCTTTTCTATTTGACTTCATAGTTGTAAGTATTTCCAGATGGTGAATCAGACACCAGACGTAACAATATTTCCATATTTGGGTATAGCAGTAGCCTGCGTTTTTAACATTTTTCTGCCTGTTATCCAACCACAAAGCATTCTTGACAACTTCAAATGTTAAATATAGACTTAACTTCTGTTCCCAGAGCAGGAAATTCTTTGGAATTCCTTGTTTTTCACGCAATCTGTCTATCATGATTTAAAATAAAATTACAGTGGATGATCCAACTGGCCTGTGTGTATATCTTCTTCCCTTATTGAAGCAGGGGTAGGGGATTGGGCAAAGAGATTCAGTTTGCTGCGTAGCATTCAAACATGCCATTCCAAGGATTCCTTTAAAAATCAGATTAAAATTTTCTGAGAGGGGTGTGTGAGTTTGCCTTTGGACTTTAGCAAATCTTGGAGGATGCTTTTGAATCAGAAGAGAAACCTAGAAAACCCTATGGTCCGCAGCCCGTGTAAAGTGGGCGGTGTGTTGTGGGAGGGGGTTTGGGGAACTGTAGCAAGCAGGGCCAGGAGATGGGGAGCCGAGAGACAGAAGTCACTTAGCACAACCTTTCCATATACTATATTCTGGTGTGCCTGGTAGTAAAGCAAGGCGTCAAGAGAGAGAAACAGCAGCCCCTCATGTCCTGCGCAAGGACTGTCCCAAAACCCCAGACGTCCTGTCCCCTTCTAGCCTCCTCTGCAAATCAGTTCGCGTTGACAGAATGAAGGGAAGTGTGCAAATGTTTGTGGGTATGTGTTGCTTTGGTGCTAATTCTGCATGGCTCTTTTGCTCTGTGTCCTCCCTCCCTCCCTATACGGGTGTCCCGGGAGGGAATAACGAGCAGCCTTGTTTCCCTGGGCTACCAGGCGCGGAGAAGGGGCTGCTTGTCTTCTGCAGCGCCTGGCTTTGGGCTGAGCGATGCGGACGTCTCTTACCCGCTGCCAGGGAATTTTAGGTCACCAAAAGAAGGCTTCACTGTCTGGCGGCGACTGAGAATAATAATCACCTTAAACTTGAGGACTCCGGTTTCCTAACCCTGGACCAGTGGTTTTCAAACCTAAGCGTCTCAGAATCACCTGGAGGGCTGGTTAAAGAATGATTGCTGGGCCCCATCCCAGAAATCTTATTAGTTACGTTTATAACAAGTCCCTAGGTGATGATGCGGCTGCTGGTGCGGGGGATCATGCCCCGAAAACTACTGCCTTGGACGACAGAGGTGCTTAATATTCGCCTACATAACGCCACTTTTTATACTACTTAATGAACAGAACAATTTATGATGACTGTGAAAGGGCACCTTTAAGGTGGCGCCCCGCGCCATCCTTTTTCTCTCCACACCCCTCCAACCTGTCACCACCACCCGGTGGGGCGATCCCTAGGAGAGCTAGAGGACGCCAGGATAGCGGAGGGAAGTGGGTGGCAGACGCTTGCGGTGGGGGCCCCAGGCCGCAGCCTCGGGGCGCACTCGGCTGCCCGCAGCCCGCCGCCCCCTGCCGGCTGCTTGGCCCGCACGCCCGAAGTCGCCGCGGTTGCCTTGACTCCAGGTTTCCGGCAGCGCAGGACGTTTCCAGCCCCAGCCCATATTTGGCGAAAGTCTTTCAAGACTCTGTCATCCAGCTCCCGGGGGCGGGGGCCGCAGCGGCGGTCCTTGCTTCTGGCCAGACATCAGCGGGGGCCACCGCATTGCTGAAAAGTACCCGCGCCCAGGGCTCGCGCCTCGGGCCCGGGGTGGTGTGACAGGCTGGCACACGGGCCCCGGGGAGACCCCTGCCGCTCACCCCCGTCTGCTCCCCTTCGAGGGCCGAGGGCCGCCCCCTGCTGCGTGGGAGGCTGGCGCGGAGAGCGCCGGGTGGATTGTGTCACTTTTCCCGGCCATCCCGCTATTGACTCGTCTTCCCAGTGGGGCGGCGAGTTGCCGCGCTGTGCCAGACTTAGAGGGTACGCCCAGGCGCAGGGGCATGGGTGTGTGTGGGGGTGGGGGTGGGGAGGGCGGTGTTTGCTCAGACTTGGAGCCTTCCCGAGATCGGGGGCAAGGAATTGACTCTGGGGAGAAGTACCAAAGGGCCTGGTCCTAGTATCCCCAGAAGAGAGAGATGCTGGAGCTGGATCTTGGTTTCTCTTGGTCTCCCTCAACCCCCTCCTCTTTTCTGCATCAGTAAGTTCCATGGGAGGGGGCAGGAGACACCTCTGGATAGGAAGCCCTGGCTCTGCCATCCACTAGCCTGCTACCTTCGGTAAGCTGCTCTCCTCCCTAGGCCTTACATCCTTCATCAGTAAATCGGGAAAGGAGACAGCAGGTTGTAAAACTGGAGCAGTCCCTTTAAGGGCTAAATCTCATACCATCCTCTCCTAATAACGACAGAAGCAAACACTTACATAGGGCTCATTCTATGTCAGATACCGTTTTGAACGCCTACTATATATTGACACGTTTAATTCTCCAATGGCCAACTGAGGCAGATGCTCCTGTAAGTTAGTATCTTTTTCTATCTAAATGAAGAAATGTAGGTGAGTGATTAGCCAAAAGGCACTCACCAAGTAGGTAGCAGAACTGGGCTAAGGCATCTTGCTTGGTTCCCAGGGGCCTTGCATTCAACCATGGTACTTACTGACTACTCCCCATCTCTTCCATCAGACGCTCAGACCTTCCCCTCTGCTGGAAATTTACCTTTGTTTAATTCAATCGCAATTTACCCAGATATTCCAGGGTAAATGCATCAGATAGAAAAATAGTTGATAAGTTAACTAAAGCTGTGCTAACCTTGGAGAGTTGCCTGATATATTGGATTCTGGAGGAGGAGTGAGGAAGGTATGTTCCATTTTAACAGAAAAAGGCTTAATGCAAATAAGTTGACATAGTGGACTTTTTGGGGGTCTTGGCAGGCTGATAGGGAAGATATCTGGAATCTCTGAGCTCCTTCTTACACTTCACCAGCTACGCTGACCAGGCAGTCCCTACTTCTGCAGGAAGACTTGGCCCACTGAGAACTGCATTTGTCACTGAGATAAGATTTTTGATGTCACTCGACATTCATCAGTCTCAGTGTGCCTGTGGGCTGGATATGCTTTGAACCTGTTTTTTCCAACTATGGGTTGAGTACAATTACCCTGGTATCTGAGGACACATTGTTTTTCCTCTCTGAAGCCCAGATTTATTGAGTTTATACTATGTGTCAT
Source organism: Anoura caudifer (assembly GCA_004027475.1). Taxonomy (NCBI): domain Eukaryota; kingdom Metazoa; phylum Chordata; class Mammalia; order Chiroptera; family Phyllostomidae; genus Anoura; species Anoura caudifer. Next base: position 192,144 of record PVKU01002943.1, read on the forward strand.
TGTGCTATGGTAAGCATTGGTGACAAAAAAAAAGGACTTTAACATTGACCTTCTCCTTGAGGATTCTACAGTCTGTCGCTAGAGTGAGCACAATGTGCCGTGTGTTTATGTCTCTGCCTGGGGAGTGAGGATGGAACTGATCTGAGTCGGAAAAAATGAGCAAGAATCAGATACTGTGGAGAGCAATTGAGGCACAGGGAACAGAGCTGCCACCTTGCATGATGAGGGTGGCTGGACCATAGGGTTACTTGTAGGAACTGGCAGGAGAAGTCATTCTGCAAATGGCTTTGCCTGTCATGGCACTGGGACTCTGCCTGCAGGCAGTGGGAAGTCATGTGGGGTTTTACCTGGCTTTCCCCCCAGCTCAGCGGACGTGCACTAAAGGGCTCATGGGGATCAGCCAGATAATAACATGCCATTTCAAGGGTTAGTGCCAGCTAACACTTGACCTCAGCTTTGGGGAGCCATGGGGACAGTGGGGACCACCTATGGGGAGCTGAGTGGTTGGTAGGTAAAAATGTCAGTGCAGCGTTTGACTATTTTCTCATTTTTAAGAAACACCACAGGTCTGGATTTTTATGTGAAGTCTTTTAATTTTGAAACTGTTGGCAACTAATGAAAACAATGTTAAAATGCCATCTAAGTCAATAGTAGGAAAACCAACGAAGACAATGAATGCCAGGGGGCTGCCAGTTTGTGATGGCCACACTGAATGTCTCCAAGAAGTGTCCTGCTCCAGCACTGTTACTGTCAGCCACTCGTAAAATTTCAGGGAATAGCACCCGGGGCTGCATTTAATTGTCAGGTTTAATTTAATTGGCTAGATTTTCATATGTTTTAGAACCAGGACTGCCACTTGACTCAGTTGTAAGAGTTCATCAACAAAATTAGAATAAGCATCTTTCCTTATTTTTTACTTTGCTCACTCCCCAAACACTATTCAGTCTCCCTCTTTCTTTTCTCCCTGAGTTTATGTTGTAAGCAGCTGGCATTGCCTTGGCAGCATGACAGAAAACAATTTTTTAAGGGCACTCGTATCCAATAGGAACTATATCTGTTTATTTGCCCCACCTGGCACCTGTCCACAGGAAGCCAAGCATTTCTAACCCCCTTACCTTACAGAACTTCTTGTTTTGTGATACTGCATAGCATAAACATTTCATTGGAATGGACCGGAAGGCACCTCTCCCACTCCACCCTGCAATCCATCTTCTAGACATGATTGAGCAATATGAAACACATTAATTATAAGTCACTATCAAATGGGTTGGCACGAGAGCCAAGGGATTAAGAATTAACCTCTGCCTCATATATTTTATTTCCAAAGATACCTGTCTCTTCATTGCCCACTTAAAACCACACAAACTGTATTCAGTATTTAGAAAAGATTTGATTTAGCCACAGTATATGAGCACTCAGATCCTGCAGAGGGATTGAAGCCAATTATTCGTGGCAACTTTTTCAGGTTTGAGGATTAAGTATAAAGGAGGATTCTGGCAGTTGAGCTGATTGTGTGAAATAAGATGTAAGACATGTTTAATGCTTAGCAGGATGCTTGACACATAGTAAGTGCATAATATTAATGACAATTATCTTACTGCTAAGCACCACCATTACCTTCACTTTTACTGCAGTTAGCATGGAATGAGCTAGCCTTAGTCCCTAGAGAATATTCTATATTCTTTAAACTAGATGAACCCTAATTATAAAATCATTGGACAAATGGTGTAGAGATGATGTAATTTAAAAGATTCATCCAGAAAGTACTCAAAAAAGAAAGTACTCAGATGGCCTTGCTTGTCCTAGAATTGCAACTTTGCCCACAGGCAGTGGTAAGCCATGGGAGATTTGTATTGTTTTCCACATCTGAAAGATAACAGGTCCTTTCAGTTCAGAGGTCATGCCCTTAAGTGCCCCAGGAATCAGCCAGGTGCACAATGTTTTGCCTGGGAACTAATGCCAGCTGACAGTCGGCCTCAGCACTGAGGACCCGTGGGGATAGTTATGTCCATGGGGCCAGGGTTTTGCCTACCAAAGACTGGAGCTGGACAGTTAGTATATACAGATGAGTTAAGATCTCATCTACTGTTTATAAACAACCTTGTAAGTTATTTTATTTTCACTTAAATAATGAGAAAACCAAGGCTTAGTTGGAATCAGGAACACATGCAAGGGCCCAGAGCTTTCAAGGTAGAGCAGTGTCTGTCTCCAGAGGCTATTTCTTTCGAAGGAGAACATGGTATTTGCCCTCCATGAAATCTGCCTTTTAAGTTTAGGAACTTTCCCTCAACTTCCCGACTTTCCCTGAACAACTGATTGTGGATGTCACTTAAATATCTTTCCAAATGTGTCTCAAGCTTCTTTGTGTTTTCAGTAGTTATGCACCCCAGTTTCTCCACACCAGTCTGATAATGAATGAGTTAAACAATAAAAGAGGTTTCTTCCTCAGTGACTCTTGCCTGTGCTTGTTCCTATTTCCTCTGAAGAAAAAGAGATGCGTCAGAGATTGAGAGATACTTCCACCTCACAGTCATCAGCACTGATTTTGTTCCCTAAGGCAGGTGGAGCCGCCACCTCCCACGACCTGTGGTTACTCTCACAACAGCTACCACGCACAGAGCCCTCCAGGCACTCACCAAGAATGCCCTGTGAGTGCCTTACGAAAGCTGTCCCCAGACTTGGATGTGGGGGTGGGGTGCCCAAGGCGATGGCGATAAATGAAAAGTACGGTGCAATTGGAGGTTAGACCTAGTCATTTCTTTGAAATCTTTTACCCCTCTCCTTTATGTTTTGGCTTTCAAAAGAAAAAAAAAGCTGATTTTAAATAGTAAATTCTTTTGTATAGTTGCTTTGACCTATTTTTTAAAATTGAGATTGTAATATATAACATTATATCAATTTCAGGTGTACAACATGATGATTTAATACATGTATATACTGTGAAGTAATCACCACAGTAAATCTAGTTCACATCTATCACTGCACATAATTACAATTTCTTTTGTTGTGATAAGAACTTTTACAATCCAGTCTCTTAGCAAAGATACAATACAGTATTATTAAGTATAGTCACCATGCTGTACATTAGGTCCACAGGGCTTGTTCATTTTATAATGGGAAGTTTGAATCTTTTGATCACTTAAATAGTCAATTCTTAAAGGACAAAGGCAATAGGTGGTCAATGCTTGAAGATTGGGAAATGCTGCTGAGGGAATTATTTACAAGGTAGAAAAAACATAGTAAAGCATTGTAGATCCTGAAGACAGATGGTCCAGTTCAATCCTATAAATGGGACATGTATGACAGGCTTCATGTTAGGTGGTGAAGCAAAGGGGAATAATACCAAGACTTCGCCTTCACAGCTCTCACAGCCTAGAGGAGATGCAAATGCTTAAGCAGATAATACAATACAGTGATTGATACTCCAGGTACAATGCAGTTAAATTGCTTTGGGGATACAGACAAGAGCTGTCTAACCCTGAGTCCCACCCTTTACAGATGTGAAGTCTTGCTGGATGTGTATGTCTTGATCAATGGAGATGGGGCTGGTTAGGCACAATCCTTCCCTAACACATGTTCCCTTTGAAGTTGGCAGTTGCAGAGACCACGTGTGTCTTCGTGAGATATTCGACACCACCTAAAGTGAGAACCTTAGCATGAGCTTTCTAAAAAGCATGATTACAGACTCTTTGGCTGCTCTTGGAAATTCTTATCACTATAGCTTCTCCTTTCTGAGGAGTGAGGGAAGGGAACTGACATTTATAGGGCACTGTCACGAGCCAGATGCTTTGTAGGTTATCTCACTTAATGTTCAAGAGAATCCTCTAAGGTGAATATTTTACTATCTTTTAAAGCTCAGGAAATAGGAGTTCAGAGAAGTTAAGCAACTTGCCCAAGATAAGACAGAATGTGACCAAGCAAGGATTCTAACCCAGGACTGACTCCAAAGCTGGTGCCCTTTGTATATTTCTATTACACTGTCCTGACTCCCTGACCTTCGACTCCCTTTATGAGTGTTTGTTCTTTTTCTATTATTGGTTTTACTGTTACCACCTTGCCTTTATAGAGCCAGCCCTTTAGCTTGTCCTTAGCCCTTTCACAACATTAAGGTTGAAGTCTTTGAGCCACTGGTGAGTCTAAAATCAGGTGCAAATTAAAGTGAATGGGATCATTAGCCTCATGTTGACAACATCCTCATCATCATTATAATCAGAGAACAGGCTTAGTGGTAATAAGCCCGCACTTCCATTTGCTTCTTTGCTAGGCACTGTGTAGAATGATTTAGATGTATGTGATTTCTGTTTTCTAGGGACAAATGGCAGGTTCCAGAAGATGTGGAATTAGAAATACTGAAGGGAGTATGATTTGGGGGATTTTTGTGTTCGAAAGACAGATGGGAGGTGCCATGGCTGCCTAAGGCTGCCCTAGGGTACTGGTGTAACCTGGAAGGCTGAGCTGAGGAGGAAGTTAGAGGACCATATGAGGAGGGTATTAGACAAGTACCCTGAGGTGTGTGTGTGCACTTTCTAGGTCATTGCTATTTTGAATGTAGACATCCTTGAGTCTCAGTCTGCAAAAGTAACTAGAAAGGGCCCACTTTCAAAGCTGGGACAGTCTGCAAACACTATTTGCAAGGGCCTGCAAGCCTAAAAGCTGGGGGTGGAGGTGGCCGAGGAAGGAGGGAGAGGATTAGAGTGGGGTGGGAGCAAACTTACAGAAGACTTCTGAAGTGACATAAAGTAAGAATTGAGCCAATCAATTTCCACTTGAAGTCACCTCTCCACTTAATAGTCATGAACTATCTGGAACCAAATGCAGTTAATTTAGCACCAGGTTGGAAAGTGTATATAATGCGAACCACATCCTAAGGCCAGGACATCCAGGTTCTGAGCCTTTGTAAATGCCTCTCTTTTGGAACACAATTTGATGTGAGTGCATAGGACCTAAGAAGCATGTGCCAAGTTGTGAGTCATCGCTTTCTGCTTTCTTCCAGAACACCGTGGGAAAAGGATGGGCAGACTGGTTTAGATAAAACTCAGTTCCACCCTCACCAAAGGCTAGAAACAAATCCATGTTTGAAATGATTAAAAAATATAATTAAACTAAGAAAATCTATAACAAGCCTTTTTTGGTTTCCACTTGGGCCTGGAGCCGTATTTCGTTTCCTTTTAAGTCTCCAGGCTACTGCCATCTGTAGCCTTTAAACCTCAAGGGGTTTGTGCTTGCCTTTTAAGGCACATTTATTAAGTGATCGAGCCATGTTAGGGTTTAGGGATACAAAGATGACTAAATTATTGTCCCTGCCTCTGAGGACTGCGCAGTCTAGAGGGGTGAGAACATGTGTAAATAATGTGTGTGTGTAAATACTGCTAAGTAAGACCCTTCATAAAGGTTCAGTGTGAGCAAACTGCCTCAGGGTCCCTGACTGAACACAGCCCCACACTAAGGGTGAGATCTTATTGCACTAGGCAATGTTGCTCTTGGAACTGCCAGCGCATCCTCTGTAAAGCTTGAAAAAATAAACTGTTTTCCTCTGCTTGCATTTAATTGACTATGCATAGGGCCTAGTATCAGCATAAGCCTTGAGGGTCCTCTAACAACCTCTCATTAATAATGGGTTGGATAGTTTTCTTTTGATTGCCTTTCTACTTGCCTTTGGTAAGCAATCCAGTCTTCCTGATGTTCATAGCTTTTTGGGTAAACTTCTGGTGTTTTAATGATAGATACGAAATATATGAAGTATATTCTTGGCCTTACTAGAAATGGTGCACAATGAATCTCAACATTTTTGTTATATAGTTTTAAAGGTGAGCTCAGTTGTCAGAAGCTTGCTCCTAGGCCATGAGATGCAATGGACGTGGAACAGAAGGGAGAACGCAATGGGTAGGGTTACTGTACTCCAGGATCCCATTGCATCTGGTGGTATTTTAGGGTATTGTTTGATTCCACCCATGTCTGGGGTGTGCCATCTGGCTTTATTTCCTTTCTTCTGTTTACTTTGAGCTTAGTTTTCTCTTTTTTGTCTAGTTTCTTCACATGGACGCTGAGGTCACTTCATTTAAAATCATTGTTCTATTATCAACATTTAGGGCTACAGATTTCCCTCTAATTCTGCTTTAGCTGCATCCCACCAATGTTATGCTGTACTTCTATTTTTACCCAGTTTAAAAGATTTCCTAGTTTCTTTATGACTCCTAGGTTATTTAGAAGTGTGTTATTTAGTATCCAAATATTTGGATATTTTCCAGGCACCATTCTGTTATTTATTTCTAGTTTAATTTCACTGTGGTCAGAAAATGAACTGTATGACTTGAAGTTTTACAAACTTATTGAGATGTGTTTTATGGCCTAGAAGATGGACTATCTTGAAAAGAATGTCTGTGCTATTGCTGGTGGCGTGTGTTCTGTAAATGTCCGTTAGGTTATCTTGTATGATAGTGTTGTGCAAATGTTCTACCTACTCATTTTTTTAATTAAAAAATTTTTTTTGTCTAGCTATTCTTTGGACATTGAGAGAGGCATATTGAAATTTCCTACAATTATGGATTAGTCTACTTCTCCTTTTAGCTTTGTCAGTGTTTTAAAATTAATTTTTATTTATTGATTTGAGAGAGAGAGAGAAAGAGAGAGAGAGAGAGAGGGACCTCGATTTGTTGTTCTACTCATCTATGCACTCATTGGTTGATCTTTGTATGGGATCAAACCTGCAGCCTTGGTGCATCAGGACAACGCTCCAACTTCTGTTGTTAGGTACATAAACATTTAGGATTGTTACGTTCTCTTGATAAATTGACCCCTCCGTCATAGTTACTTTTACGTGTCAACTTGAATGAGAGATGAGGTATCCAGATATTTGGTGAAACATTATTTTAGATGTGTCTGTGAGGGTGTTTTTGGATGAGACTAACATTTGGATTAATAAACTGAATAAAACAGATGGCCCTCCCCAGTGTGGATGGGCCTCATCCAATCAGTTGAAGACCTAAATAAACACAAAAAGCTAAATTCCCTCTAAGTAAGAGGGAATTTCCCCCGCTGAGTTCCTTCCAGAAAGGACATCAGCTTTTTCCTTTGGACTTGAACTGAAACATCTGCTCTTCCTGGGTCTTGAGCCTGCTTGCTGATCTTTGCACTGGAACCACACCATCAGCCCTCCTGCTTGCCAGCTGCACGTCTTGGATTTGTCATCCTCTGTTCTGATATGAGCCAGTTCCTTATAGTGCAACTCTTTAACCCTCTTTATTATGAGTAATATTTTTTGCTCAGAAATCTACTCCCAACTCCAACTTTATTTTGATTAGTGTTAGCATGTTATTTTTTCATTCTTTTACTTTTACTCTATTTGTGTATTTAAAGTTAGTTTCTTGTTTTGCTTTTTTATCCAATGTGATATTTCCTGCCTTTTAATTGAAGTGTTTAGACCAATCACATTTTGTATAATTATTGACATAGTTACGATTAAACTATCATCTCTCTGTTTTCTATTTGTCTCATCCATTCCTATTCCTCTTTTTACTTTTCCTCCCTTTTTTGAATTGAATTTTTTAATTATTCTATCTTGCTTCCTTTATTGGCTTATGAGCTATAACTCTTTGTTGTTTTATTTTAGTTTACAGAGTTTATTAGAGTTTAGTTTATTTTAGCTTTACAGTTTACAGTATACATTTTAAATTTATCAAAGTCTGCTTTCAATTGATTTTATACTGTTTCACCTACACTATAAAAAGCTTACAACAATATATTTCCAATTCCCCCTTTTCTGTTTTTGTACATTTTTACCATATATTTTACTCCTGTATATGCTATGAACTCTGCGATACACTGTTAATGTTTTGACTTTAAGTAGTCAATTATCTTTTTAAAGACATATAGAATAACTTAAAACTATATTTTATTTACCCACGTATTTTACCATTCCTGGTGCTCTTCATTCCTTTGTTTAGATCCAGATTCACATTTGGTATTATTTTTGTTTCTTTCCGAAGCACTTCTTTTCATGTTTTTTGCGTAGGTGTGCTGGTGATGAATTCTTTCAGCTTTTGTATGTATAAAAAAGTATTTATTTTATTTTTTAACTTTTTATTTCTGAAATAATATAGACTCATGGAAAGCTGCAAAAAAATAATACACTGGTCCCACTCGCCTTTCGCCCGACTCCCACCAACGGTGGCATCTGACCACCGCAGCGTTGTGTCAAAACCAGGAAATGGACGCGAGCACAGTGCTGCTAAGTAGCCTGCAGACCTTGTTCAGTTTTTACCGGATGTTTCACGTACTCATTCGTGCATTTCTCCTTCATATCTGGAAGTTAATTTTACTGGATATTGGACTTCTACGTTGGCAGCCTCTTTCTTTCATTACTTTAAATAAGCTGTCCCGCGGCTTCGACCTGTGCTGTTTCTAGTGAGAAGTCTGCTGACATTCTCTGTTCCTCCTTACGTAGTGTATCTCTTCTGTGGCTGTTTTTAAGGATGTTCTCTTTATCAGCCATTTTCAGCAATTTGATTCTGCTGTGCCTTAGTGTAGTTTTCAATTATTTTCTTGTTCTTGGGATTATTGGATGTTGGGTTCAGAATTTGCATCAAATTTGGAGGGGAAATTTCCTCTATCATCTCTTCAAATATTTTTTTTTGTCTCAACACAGCCTCTGTCCGCACTTCAGAGACTGCAGTTACACGCATACAAGATTACTTGAAATTTTTACCAGTTGACTGGATCTGTGTTCATTTTGATGCAGGGTGCAGCCAGGAGGGGGGCCCCCAAAACAGGGATTTGGAATGGGCCCAGAACTCAGGGTGTCCAGGGAATATTAGAGGGACATATGGGATGTCCTCACCCCTTCCCCCACAGGTGTGAGTTGGGGGAAGGGACACATGGAGCAGGGACATGAAGAGCTGCTAATCCATGGCATGGTCCTTTAACATATCCATAGCCTTTGGCTAGTAGCTTAGATGTGTTAAATAGCTGTGACCATGCTCTGAGCCAGAGGGATGGAAAGGACCCC
>PVKU01002944.1:0-47580 GCA_004027475.1 Anoura caudifer
GGCGGACAATAATGGACCTTCTGTTTGCTCTGTAACAGTACGGCATTTCTGCTTCTTTGGATCCGTTCTAGCTGCCATTGTGGACATCAGCTCTTAGTGGGCCCTGACTGAATCCCCACACATGCAACTTGACAGTAATTTTCTTCATGCCCCACCTGGCCCTCCAAGGTGTGCCTCACACTCCCTGCCTCAAGGATTCTCCACTGAGGCTGAAGCAAGAGAAAACAAGACTTTCTCTTGGTGTCGAAGCATGTGCCTCCCAGAAGTGCAGGTTAAGTACCCTGTGTTGCAAAGCCTGGATCAACTGATAAGGGGAGACAGTGATTAATTCTTTTCTTTTCTCTCTTTCAGTTCTTTTTTCATGAGATTTCTCAGAGGATGTTTCCTCTCAAGCAAACAGTCACTCTGAGCACTCAGCTTGGTAAGAATCCTCACACTGGCTCTCCTGCCTTCTATGTTCCTCTCCCTTTGTTCCTTACCTCTGCTCTCTGGGTTTTTCACTTTCTGATGGATGCACAGAGCCTTTGGTTCAGAGCCTGGTGTTTGGGAGCAAAGATGAGGCACTCCATCGCACGTATGCTGCCCCTTTGTTTGTCATTAGAACTTGCTTGTTCCTATCCTAGGACATTTGCACCTGCTGTTCTGTCTGCTCCCAGACCTTTGCAGGGATGGCGTTTTCATGTCATTCAGACTTTTTCTCAAATATTACTTCCTCATAAAAGCTTTCTCTCACTGCTAAATCTAAACAAATACCTTACTACTCTGCACTACACTTTCTGGTACAATTATTTTCATACCTATAAATCTTTGAAAATTCTAAATGCTGCACTTGATTGCCTTCCCCACTGGTCTGGCAAACTCCTGGTAGATTATCTCCTTAAGAATGGAACCCTGTTCCTCATTGCTTGCTACTGCATCACTGTACTTAGAACAGTATCTGGGACCTAGAAAGAATATAGTTCCTATTGTGTGATGAGTAAGTATAAATCCAAACTATGGGGAAGGGTTATGATTTGAAATCCCACTTCACTAGATGTTATTAGATTCATAGCCAAAGAAAATGTAAAATAGAAAGAAAGTAAAGTTCATTTTTGGAAGACAGATTCCTTTTCCCTGAGCAGCTAGTCCTACATCAAGTCCCCTACAACATCCAGAGAATATTTGAACCCTAAATGATGTAAAAAAAAGTTTTAAAAAATGAATTTAAAAGAACCTGAATCATCAATTAAAGTATCTAATTAGTAATCTTTACAATAGAAGGCTAGCCAACTGTGTTAACTCTTTTGGACTGGAATGAATAAATGAATATAGGAGGAAAGAGAAGCAGCTTAAAATATAATGTATTCTGCATCAATTAAATGCATCCTGATTCATACCTGGAAATATTAGACACATGCCTGTGAAACAAACCCAGGCATTTGATCTGTTTCAGGGAATTGTTACAAGAACTTAGTGTGCTGCAAAGTGCATTTTTCTCTTATATTGGTGAGACCTGAACTATGAGCATGTGCTTGCCATTGCTTTGAGAAACAAGGTTTTAGAAAAATGATGATAATTAATTGCAAACCAGAATGGCGAAAAGAAACTTTCTCCCAAACCTGTTGCAGGGCCCTATATTTTATCCAAAGCTATGGTGAGAAAGAGCACATATTAGCTACAACACCCTAAATCTAACAAAATATTTATCCAGCAAATGTCAAAGTCTTTAAATATTGTCTCATTTGTAAATAGTTTACATTCTAACACTAGAGAATTGACACAGAAAGTCTGTCCAATTATCAATTTCTTTATTTTTCTTTTTCCTCTTTTTCCTTCATTCTTATTTCCATTACCATATAGTTGGCTTCAAATCTAACATTGGGTCTGGTATAGAGAGTAGCCACTCAATAAATGTTTTAAAAATCAAGAATTTTTTTTTGCCCAGCCTTGGATTTGATATGTAACTGTTACCAAGAGACAGTTTGGGGATTGGCATGCTGATCCCCTCCCATGACACCATCTTTATGTATCAGGATGCTGTTTGAAGTCCTTTCCAAAAACACACAAAGAATTCTCTATGGCAAGGAACAAGCATATGATTATTTTGCATATTCTGCAAACAAAACATATGCTTCTTGACTGCAGCTGTTTCTATGAATTTTCAATACCCTAGGATACTGAGAAGTCCTCTTTATTGCACACTGACGTTCAAGCCCATCTTTTCTCAAAGACAATAGCAACCTTCTTACAACAAAACCCGGTCTTATTAGATCGTATATAGGATATGAATCCACTGGAGAAATCCTGGAGACCCTCCTTACTTAGAATAGGCAGCTATTCTTCCTCTTTCTCCTTATGTCTCCTTACCTTACTTAAACAGAAAGAGGAAAAAGGCTTTTAAAGTATGCAGGTAGCATAGCCTGCAATGAAAAAACTGTTTAAGTCATGAAAAGAGGGGAGAGGTGATTTCTCAGTTGATAGTTTCCGCTTCTGGTAGTACTAAGGGCAGGGAAAAAACTTAGAATTGAAGAATAGATCACTCATTCTTGATACTTGGCCCTAATCTGAGTAAAAAAATTCAAAAGAATAGAGAGAAAGGGGAATGAATCATTCATAAAGCCCTTAAAAATCTCAACCAGCTCTACCTGAGATGTGTAAAAAGTCATCTGATCATAAAGCTCTTAAATGAACCTTGACTGGGATATGATGACCCAGCACAGCATGTGCTAAAAGCAACAGCCCAAGACAGTCTCACACCAGAAATGAAGGGAGTCTGCCTGGAAAATGTGAGTCATTGCTGGGTGTCACATCTCCTCTGAGAAACTCATATGAACCCTTGAAGCAGAGCCTTCACTTTAGTCACTGCCTTGAGGTCCTGCCCCTCACTGAATACTAGTTAGAACTACTCCCCAGCTAGTTAGGCAGCATTTTTATTTAAATTAAAATGCTGAGTCACTGTGGAGATCCGGTGGGTTAGCCTAGTCACTGACATCAGTAGAGAAGTTTAAACAATTCCTAAATAATAAATCAACTTTTTATGTCCTTTATAATCTCATTGTAACACATTGTAATTCAAGGCCATTACACTACATTTATCTTTAATAAATAATAAATGGTACATTGGTATTGATAGAACAAGCAATTAAATATTCCATCAGTAGCCGAACACAGAAATGTTTTTAATTATTAATAAGCCACAAGCTTTACTTGTCAGGTATTATCATCTTTTGGTAAGAACAACTTATTTTCTTTTTTTATTATCGTAGGCAAGTACAATCAAATGTCATTTCAAGCCATCTGGTCATTCTCCCACATAGGATGCACAATTCCTGGCCTCACTTCTTATGAATTGTAAAGGGCAATGGGGGCTGGCAAAATATGAAAGAGGTGCTTAGTTCACGTAAAAACCCAAGTAAAAAGGTTGGAAACAAAAAGTTGCTTGTGAATTATTATGAAACAAATACATAACACTGTCAAAACTTCGAAGAATACACTTCTACTATGCATAGAAAAGTTACCCTTGTCAGAAAGAGAAAGGAAAAGAGAAAGAGAAAGAGAAAAGAGATAGGGAGGGAGAGAGAAAGGGATAGATTGAAACTGTGTGTGGAATAGAGCAGTAAGCTTTTAAATGAATGGAAGAAGAAAAAAATATATGAAAATAAAACATTATAGAACTATGAAAAAAGTAACCCAATCCTACTGAACATAAAAATAATAATTTCTTGAGGAAACTGCCAGAGTTCAGATAAAATCATGGGAGAGAAGTTACGGAGATATTTATTAAGGTCCACTGGATTTTTAGGATATTAGTGATGAGAGACCTTATGCTAGCAATCTTATGATCTATAGCAAGGAAAAGGACACAGACTCTGTCCTCAATGTTTTTAAAAGTGTTTTGAAAAATATGCAAGTATCACCAAAGTTATGAAATATATCTTTTTTAAGTGAAATCATCATATTATATTTATGTTTGTGTTTCTGGCATCTAACACAATGCCTGGCACACAGGCATTGTTTAAAAAAACCTGATGTTAATTCATTCAAGAAGAATTTACTGAGTATTTGATATTATGTTTCATCAAAATACTGAACATGCAAAGATTAATAAAACATCATCTCTGATCAACTCAGAGTCTGAGGAGTGAGATAGTAAACATTTGCTGAATTAAATTTAAAAATTGTAGTAAACATTTGTGAAATTAAATTTAAAAATTTATGGTCAATGCCTATCAAGATGTCTCAATCTGAAGAATTCTACACTAGAAAATATTACAACTATCCTAAAAGATTATAGGGAAATGGTATACTGACTATACAAACTGCACATTGTGTAGTTTCAATGCAAATAACAAAACCTGATTAAGAGGGCCTAAAATACAGTGGTTTCCTGTTCTCATGTAACAAGACATTTGGAAATTGACAATTGCTTGTCAGTGATGTGGGCTGTAAAAGAATTCACAAAGAGAAGAAAGAGTAGAGAGCAAAATTTTTATTCACTCTCCAAAATAGTGGAGGGGCATGTTGTGGAAAGATACACCAGTACTGAGGGGTAGGAACTTTGGGCTTTCATTGAATTATAATTGGATTAAAAATGGGTGCAGGTTGAGGGTTGCTGTTGGGTGGCCCCTGGGCTGTCGGCATTGTACCACCAGGCTGCAGTTTGTTCCAATGTTACCTTCTGCCTGTGGCTGTAGGGAGTCATTAGTCAAGTTCTATTCTTGCTTTCCAGTAATTTCCAGTCCTGGGGACATAACCTCAGAAGAATAAAATGGCAGTCGTGTTTAACAAAGTCATAGGCCTGTTCAGCAAATGGTGCCGTGATCGATGCTGACTTCATCCTCTCACTTGTGAAGGTTTATTGGCTCAGTGAAGTTGGGGCCTCCAGTGGCACATCTGCAGTTTGCTAGGCCTGCCTCTCATTATTGCAAAATGATTGCAGCAGCAGCATCTGAATATCTCATCCTCACATTGTATTCAAAGGCAGGAAGCAGGGGCTGGTTCAAATTACAGTGTTGCTTCCTTCTTCTGACCTCCTTTGGGCAAAAAGTCTTTCCCTAAGGATCCCTTCTTCCCCCATTATGGTGATGTGTCTATCTTTAGACCAATAATCTAGCTCAACTCTTCTGAGAAAAATATCGTATTATTTAAAGGAAGAAGACAGGAGATTTTTGTGGATGTGAAAAAATTAGTGCCTGCCAGGATCCTTAGTAAAAGGAAAAGTTGCCAAGTACAAGAACAAATGAAGCTTTGCCTGAAAACAAACTGAGAAAGGCAGGCATAAATGACAAGGGTGGAGCACCCTACGATGGATAAGTGGTCTGCATCTCAATGTGCCAGGGCCAATGTGAAGGGTATTTCCAATTCTAACTATACGAAATACGAAAGGAACAGGGCAGGAAGTCACTGCGGCAGATGATATGTTTTAAGTCAGTAAGTATTTTGTGAGCACCTATTACCTGTAAAGATTTTTCTACGAATAGGAGACCATTCAGAAATTTGCCTTCCTCCAGGATTCTGAGTCCTCTACTGTTCTTGATTTCCTGAAACTCATTCACTGTATATAGGAAAAATGCATCTAAATTTTGAGACAGTATTATTTAAAGGTGGCTGAATAATAGCCCATGATTTAAAAACTATTGAGAAGACAGGTTTCTAAATTGTCCATACCATAATCCAATCTCCCGAATCGGATGCCCAGCATGCTGGTGCAATGGGTGATGAGTGTACTGATACACTGGTCACTTCATCTCCTGGGACAGCCAAGGGGTTATTACCTCCACTAGACTCTTCTGTTTACCCCAATGTGCCCTATACATATCATCGCTAATATGCTCTGTGATGGAAACTTCCAAATGGATTACTAATTACATAGTTTGCAAACAACTGGAAAATAGAAGGATGATCGTTAAAGGGCAGCATGTATTCATGAGACACAAACTCCCAAAGAAATATTGTTTTCCTTTTGTTTGAACATTTAAATGAGAATACCAAAATTAGATTCTCCAATAAGGTAATAAAAGTCAAGATGAGACAATGATCTCTATATCCTAACCAAAACACACTAAGATAAGTAAATTAAACCAAATTAAACATTTGTACTCACTCATTTTTTTAATCAATAAACATTTTTTGAGTACCTGAGCTGTGCTGGTCTCTGTCCTAAGACTGAGAATACGAGCCATGCTGCCTCTTGTGGCGTGCAGGCGTGTTCTGTGGAGGAGAAAAATGCCACATCATTTCCTTCATCGAGCATCTTCATGGAAGAAGTAGCATGCGGGTGGAGTCATCAGGAAGTACTGAGATTCCCTTACATGGTGCTGGGAGGACTAGCCGTATCAATCCTGGTGTTTGCCTTCCATGGGAAGGAGATGAAAGGCTAAGAACTAAGTGAGAAGATCTGGCCAGTATTAGAAACTGGGGGGAAAAGACTGCACCTAGTTGGAGGTTTGAATTTGCCCTAGTTCCTTGAGTATCCTCCTGGAATTTGGTTAGGAAACTGGGAGTGCCATTAAGGAGTCTCTCTGAGGCTTGCAGATCCAACCAGTTAATGAGTGCTGGACCTCTTATGTGAAAGCACATCAAAACCCAGCTACGTGACCCTTGAGGCAGCTACCTAAAAAGAGTCTACCAATTTGGTATGATAGAAATGAGATGTGTATCTCTCCCTCTGGCTCCCTCTGAGAGCTGGCTTAGCAAAAGCACAAAGAATGTACCATTGGTGATGAGATGGCACAGTGACAGATCCAGAAAACAGAAGATAGGCAGAGGTGGAGAAAGCAGCTTAATTCATAATGGCGTTTGCATTTTACCAAGAATTGAACTGAATCCATCCAAAGGAAGATGGCTAAAATAAGTTGCTGCTTTTTATAAGAGGGGAGAGACAACCTAACTCATAGAGGAGAACAGTGCTACAAAGCAAAGAGAGAAAGGATAAAGCACGTGGCTCAGCCTAAGCCGTGGGTAAAAATGCAGTATTTCTGGCACGTGTGGGCTATTCCAAAACACACACATGCACACACACAAATCCACAGCAGTACCTTTCAAGGTTAGATTTAGTTCTGAATTTAATTAACCAGGCATACAAAATTGTTGGAAGCAAGGAGACTACAAATGCAAGTGAGAAGCAGAGGAAGCAATATCTCAGGAAAGCTTCCCTGGTTTCCCAAACTTCCAGAAGGAGACGTGCAGCTGGCGGTGACACTGTCCAGGAAAGGTGAGATCTGGCCACATCTCAATCAGCCCTTCCTTTCAGACCTAGGGGCGATACCACTGTCCTGGACAGTAAGTAGTGATTGATTCAGAGTAGGAGCCCGGCCAGCCCGCATTAGCTGTGTGACTATCCATGTTTGTTCATCTCCATGTACATCTGCTTCTTCATCTGAGGACTAAGGAAAGCAGCATTTTTAATCTAATAATGATTTTAAATGTAAATGAGTACACACAAATAATGCCTACAATAGGGCCTAAAATATAAGTATGCTATTAATATTTATATTGTGATTACACCAAAAATCCATGAATTTCCATCTAAGGAGAGATTTACTAACATTGGGCTTTCTTGGTTGGCAAACCAAAAAAACCACGTTAGCAAGGCCAAATCCTTGTCTGGATGGACAGGGCCCAAACGCCGGAATTCCTGAAGGATGTTTTCCCACTGCCTTTACATTTTCATGAAAGCCCACTCCCCTGTAAGGCAGTTTGGCCTTGTCACAAAAAAATGGCTCACAAAGTTCTGTCTGTCCCCGCTGCACGCCCAGAGGAAATGTACATATGCAATTTTATTGCTCCTTTACACTCCTTTGCTTAAAATAAACCTCTTCAAACTAAGAAGTAAATTCTGAGAAGTAAATTCTAAGTGCTGAGACCGTGTTTAATTGACCTCTTTATCCTCAATGCCTATGTCATAGTAGGCATTGGCTGCATGGTTGTTGAAATGCAGAATGAATAAATTGGGGTAACACAAAACAAGATTACAAGGCTGGAAAAAAGGCTGTAGGATCTTATGGCTTTGCAGTCAGACAAATGGATTGAATCTCCCTTTCACAACTTGCTTGCTGTGTGATTTGGGAAAAGTTACTTAATCTGTAGAAACCTGAATTTCCTCATCTGTCCAACTGGAATTATAACAGAATCTACTTTACAGGACTGTTATGGGGATTAAACATGAAATCCATTTAAAGTGAGTGAGATAAGATTAGGCCTTAATAAATATCAGTCATTATTCTTTTTATCCTTGTTGTTATCATTATTGTATTAGTGAGTTAAAAACAAAGAGTCTATTAAGGGATATCAAAATGTTTTAAAATATTATGTGATACAATTGAGAACATTTATAATTCTAAAAACAAAAACAAAAACAAAACCACCCTAACAAATCT
This sequence comes from Anoura caudifer, assembly GCA_004027475.1. Classification (NCBI taxonomy): domain Eukaryota; kingdom Metazoa; phylum Chordata; class Mammalia; order Chiroptera; family Phyllostomidae; genus Anoura; species Anoura caudifer. The sequence continues at coordinate 8,358 of PVKU01002944.1, forward strand.
CACAAAAGAATCCTAATGCATTTGAAGGCATTCTGAAAAAAAACATGTTTACACACCAGATATTATAATGAGTTATTCTAGCTTGTTGACCTTTATATCAATTAGAATGTATTCAAGAAAACCAAAGCCACACTAAGCATTTCAATGGATATGATTTAATCTAGGCAGTTTCTCCTGTGGTATCAGAGGGCTGAAGAGAGAAAGAAAGCCTGAATTAACCAGAGGTGCACCTGTGGGATGCAGCTAACCTTCCTCAGGTGGGAGGAATGAAGCACTGTGGTTAAGGTTATGAAAACCTGAAGAAGACAATTTAAAAACACAAAAGGAGAAGAAGGTGGAGGCTGGAAACCACAGCTGCTGCTGAGGTGAAGAACACTTCTGGAGTGCTGAGATGATGCGGACAAGAACAAAAACAAAAGAAAGAACTAGTCCTTCCTGCCCTCCTCGTGCCTTCCAATGCCCTGCTAGCTCCCTCAGGACAGAAACTGAGAGCCAGACCACGGAGAAAGAACCACCAGCACCACAGAGGTTTGTAGACAAACACAGTAGTTTAAACGCTGACTCAACCTTACACTACTCTACTTTTCTTTCTTTCTTTCTTTCTTTCTTTCTTTCTTTCTTTCTTTCTTTCTTTCTTTCTTTCTTTCTTTCTTTCTTTCTTTCTTTCTCTCTTTCTTTCTTTCTTTCTCTCTCTCTTTCTTTCTTTCTTTCTTTCTTTCTTTCTTTCTTTCTTTCTTTCTCTCTTTCTTTCTTTCTCTCTCTCTCTTTCTTTCTTTCTTTCTTTCTTTCTTTCTTTCTTTCTTTCTTTCTTTCTTTCTTTCTTTCTTTCTTTCTTTCTTTCTTTCTTTCCTTTTTTTAACAAACAGCTTATCTTTACTGTGCTCCCTACTGCTAATTTTAATCCTGGCTTTTCCCCTCCTTAAACTGAAAAAGCACTTCCTCATATTTTTACCATATTGTCACTCATAAGCCTCCTGCAATAAAGATATCAAGAATCTGCAGTCCAGAGCCTCTAAATGCACAACCCCACCCCCGACCCTGGGAGATCTTGTTACCATGCAGATTCTGATACAGTCCATCTAAGGCTGCATCTGAGAATTTGCACCTCTAATGCACTTTCACCTACACTGAGGCTGCTGGCCCAGCCACTACACTTTGGACGTAATCTACATTAAGAGAAGAATTCACAAAGCGCTCTCAGGTATTCTGATAACATGTATCATGTCTTCCCCACAGCAAATCACAACTCATTTCACTTATTTATACATACTATAACTTTTCATTACAGCAATAATTCTCTAGTATCATTTTAAGATTCTTTTATATATTTATTATAAGTGTAACTGAGCGTAAAAGTGTAAGTAGAACATGTCTTTTACACATTACAGCTTATGATAATACATGAACTTATGCTAGAATACATATAAATAGGTATATAATATATATTATAATATCATGGAACTTGTGATATATATACAAGATATAATTCTTAGGTTCCACTTTCATAGATAAGATTTAATTTAAAGTTTCTTCTTGGGCAAGCGCGAGATTTATAGATGCTACCTTCTCTTCTCCTAATATTTCCCTGTGGTTTTGATTCTCAGATTTGACCTCTGCTTAGAGAGCAGAAAGTTATATCATTAAAATGCAGTTATGGTCTCAAAAGTGCCACTCTCTCGTTCATTCCAAAGTGCACTTCAGTGCTACAATTGCTGACTTTACCTACAAAACTACATTGTGCTCTTGCTAGCGCTGCAAATTCTAAAGAGCAATGGGCTGGTTACACTGAATTCCATTCTGCATTAGAATTGTCAGCACAGCTCTGATGGCCGAATCCCTTCAAGTTGACCAAAGGTACCTTGTTGGCCAGCCTCACTGTGAAGTAGGAAGCCTGGTAGCTCAGGAAGACTAATTTCAAGATTGCAAACTCAGCTTCTTGAGGATGGATGGATGCTTCAATTTAGACACAGAGACAATGTCATCGTTTTTGCTCAGACTTTATAAAAGCCAGAAAGTACACTTAAAAGCACATTTTACAAAGTCATCAGTCACAATCTTTGTTTACCACGATTTAGTGTAAATAAATTAGTATATCCTTCTTATGCACCATTTATTTAACTGTTACTGCTACAAGAAGGCTAGATAATTGGTTCATGCTCTATCTCATGGTTCAGAAAGATACAAAATGTTACCAAAGTGCCATGTACTTTGTAGAGCTTCGCATAATAAGGCAAGAGGACTGAGCATTGATTTTAGCACCGCAAGTTTATCAGTGTTCAAAGATTAATCGATTTGAAAGCTGTCAAGATAAAGTCAGAACTCTTTACTGACCTTTATTCTAATTTTCAGGCTTATATTTTCTAAATAGAGCTCATTTGAATACCACTATTTTACCTAGTTCTGCTGCTCTGTGCTCACTGCTAGACAGTGAACTACTTCAGAGACAAGGCCATGCCACATTCTCCCAATTTAAGTCTGGAATCATCCCTCATGCCATATTATAGTATGCATAATATATTATATTATATTATATTATATTATATTATATTATATTATATTATATTCTCATATATAATATATAAAATACATATATTATCTCACTATTTATTCCACCATACCTTTCAGATTTTTTCTAACATGTTATTAAATTCTGTTTTACCTCTGTGGAATGTCCCTCTCTGCTAAGATATATTTTCCTTATCTTTTTTTTTACTTTTTAAAATTAACCTTTTTATTTTGACATAATTGTAGAATCGGATGCAATTGTGTGAAATACTACATAAAGTTTCCACGTGCCCATTACCAGCGCCTTCCAGAGACAGCATCTTGGAAAACCACAGTACAGCCTCTCAGGGGAGAGCTGATACAGATACAGTCAAGACACAGAGCATTTCCATCACCATAAGGTCCTTCATGTTGCTGTTTAAGCCATAATCGCATCACTCCTTTTCTTCCTTGTTAAAGGGCAACCATTCATCTGTCATCTGATTCTACAATTATGTCATTTTCAGAATGTTATAGAAATGGAATGATACAGTTTGTAACCTGTGGGGATTGGTGTTTTTCACTCAAAATAATTCGGAGACTCATACAAATTGTTGTGTGGATCGATAGTTTGTTCCTATACATTGTTGCGTTGCCGAGTAACACCCCTGGTGAACCAGTGCAGGGCACTGAGGCTTTCACCCATGGCACGACTTAGTTGTTTCCAGTTTGAGGTTATTATGAATAAAGCTACTGTAAACATTTATGTATAGGTTTCGTTGTGAATGTAAGGTTTTATGTCTATGGAATGTATGCCAATGAGCATAATTGCTCGGTCATATGGCAGTCGCACGTTTAGCTTTTAAAGAAACTGCTGAATTGTTTTGCAAAGTGTCTGCTATGGACAGAGTTCTGTCCCCTCAAAACTCATGTGTTGAAGTACTAATCCCCAAAGTGATATTCACTTGGGTTAGGACCTGTCAGGAGGTAATAAAAGTGAAACCAGGTCATAAGGCTGGAACCCCCATCCTACAGGGCTGGTATCCTTTTAAGAAGAGGAAGAGACACCAGAGCTCTCCCTCCACTGTGTCAGGACACACAGAGATGGCAGCTGTCTGCAAGCCTAAAGGAGAGCTCTCATCAGAAACCGAATTGGTCAGTCCCTTAATCTAGCCTTCCCAGCCTGCAGAACCATAAGAAAAAAATTCTGCTATATAAGCTGCCCACCCTGGCATTTTATCATGGCAGCCCAAGCTAACTAATGGTGCATGTACCTGTTTTACATTCCTATCAACAATGTACAGTGCCCAGTTTCTTTGCACCCTGCCTAGCTTTTGGTGATGTCAATATTTCCTGTTTTAGCCATTCAGATAGGTATGCAATAATATCTACTGTGGTTTTAATTTACATTTTTCTAACAGCTAATGATGTTGAACTTCTATGAATGTGATTTGCGTTATCTCTATTCCTTCTGGTGAATTGGTGAACTACATGTCTGTGTCATTTGTACATTTTCTGATTGGACTGTGATTGTTTTTTACTCTTAAATGTTCAGAGTTCTTAATACATTCTACATACTAGTTTTTTGTTAGATATGCAGTCTGCATGCATTTTCTCTGAAGCTACAGTTCGGTTTTTCATTTCCTACAGGAATATTTTAAAATGAAAAGACATTTATTCCATCTCTCCATCTTTCTAGAACGAAAAGTCTGCGTTTTCTTTATCTTTTAAGACTTAACATAAGAGCCCTCCCTTGTAAATCTCCCCACCCACTCTATTTCCCCTGGTGGTGATACTTCTTCCTCTGTAGGCTCCCAGGCACCTTTATTGTAATTTACTTCCCTTTCATGACTGTCTCCGTAAACTGGGCATATTAGACAATGAGACTCCTCCGGGTACATGCTTTGCCGTATTCTTTCTATTTCCTCCCATTATTAGTACAATAATTTGCACATAACAGCCACTGTTTATTAAATTAATTAAAAGGCAAATATATCGTATAGTTCTTCAAGTATTTTTAAGATACAGAAAACCTCTTCCAGAGAGCCTCTTATGAAAGCTCCAAAGGGAGGAAGAACTATACGATACACCCTCACATTGTGTCCTATGTTCCCATAACATTTGATTATACCATCGTTATTGTATTTCCTTCTCTTACCACACAGGAAGGCCCATATATTTGACTTTCTCTTGTGAGTTTGACATGGTCATAGATTATAAGTGGAATGAAGTCAGAGACCATGTTGATCTTGGCTCATGACTCACAGGTATTCCAGATGTGAGCACTGACCTTGAGGACACAGCAGTTGCGCAAAAAAGTATTTGTTACATAAAAGAGTGAAATAATAAAAAATGGATGAAAACCTAACAAGAGCTCAACATATCATGAATGACTCTCTGTGTCTGTTGCATATGTTAAATGAAAAAACAACCAATTTGCCTCTCCTAACATGTCAAATTTGTCTCTTTGGATATCAAAATTTATGAATGACCCATTTTTTAATTATATTAACATAAGTTTTGCTATGTAAACTCCTTTTTTCTTGAACCAATGCAGAAACTACATGGTAGACTTGTGAGTTACCTACATAAGTTTCTTTCCAAATGCCTCCAAGAACTTTATTGTGCATCTATAATAGTTTATGAGACACAAATAAATAGAAAGGGAAATAGCTTTTTCATGTACTATGTGTTAGTAAACTACACCTGAAGGACTCTCTCAGAGGCCAATCTGGATATATGGCTTTACTTACTAGTCTCATAAATGTCCAAATCTATTGTTGTTCCCTTAGTAACTCAATAACATTTCATAAATGATTTCTTAGTATTTTATTTCCAAGTCTGAAATTCATATCTAAAGCTCCAAAACCCACATCAGTATAAAAATCTTCTAGAAGAGTGAAGTGTTGTAAGATTCCCATATGAACCCTCATCTTATACGTAGTTAAATTATTTAACCTCTTCTTTGTAAGTGTTGCTGAGAGTGAGGCAAACAAAATGAGCTCTTAGGCAAAAATATTTCTTCTTTACACACAGCTCCAAGGAGAGACAGTGAATGACAAAATGTTACCAAAGGAGAGGGAAAAGATTCCTCTGAAATCACAATGTCACAAAAATAGACACAGATTCTATTCCCCTCACACAAGCCATTGACACTCAGTCCATTATGTTAAATTGAGGTTAGACCTTGGTGTTTGGCATCTGCTCTGGAGGTTATATTTTAGAAGTTCAATCTTAAAGTCATAAAATTGGTAAAATATAAATGTTCTGATACTGCCGTAATCTTTATAAAGTAGATATCCTGAGAGGTTCCATGGAGTTGGAACTTATGAATCACCTGTGATAAAACAGTGATGGTATTCCCCCAAAGACTCATTTATGTGGATGTAACACCCTATACCTAATTTTTTAAAAAATGTATGCAAAAGGAGAAAGAAAGAGGAATTATTCAGAAATTTGTATTTTATGAAGGCTTATTTTAAAAGAATTAAGGAAGACCGTTAGCTAGCATTTGACAATCAGAAGTTATGGACACAACTTATATTATATAACAAAAAAAATGCAATCCAAAAGTAATAACCTATTCTCAGGAAAAAAAACTCATGCTGCACATCCATTTTCATATATTTCAATTAGTTTGCATTCAGTATTATTTTGAATTTATTTAAGATGTACAGCATAGTGGTTAGATAAACTCATACTTTACAAAGTATTCTCTCAATATTTCCAGTACCCACCTGGCACCATATATGGTTATTACAATCTTATTGACTATATTCCCTATGCTATACTTTACATCCCTGTGACTATTTCATAACAACCAAATTTTACTTCTTAATTCCTTCGCCTTTTTCACCCAGTCCCCTAACTTCCCACCCCTCTGGCAATCATCAGTCTGTTCTCTGTGTCTGTAAGTCTGTTTCAATTTTTATTTGTTCTTTGATCATGTTCTTTAGATTCCACATATAAGTGAAATCATACGGTGTTTGTTTTTCTCTGGTTGACTTATTTCACTTAGCGTGATACCATCTAGGTCCATTCATGCAGTCACAAATGGTAAATTTTCACTCTTTTTAATGACCAAGTAATAGCCCATGGTATATATGCCCCACAGCTTTTGTATCTGCTCATCTATTGATGAGCACTTGGGATGCTTTCATATCTTAGCTATTGGAAATGATGCTGCAATAAACATAGGGGTGCATGTATTCTTTCAAATTAGTGCTTTGGGTTTCTTTGGACATGTATCCAGAAATGAAATCACTGGGTGCTGCTTATCTTTTTTTACTAGGTGGGTTATGACTAAATATACTTGAAGGTATTAATGGGGAGTAGAAGGCCCTAACATTATAACAAATATTCTTTACATCACTCATGTGACAACATGGCCCTATCTATTGATATCTGCTCTTTGGAAGATAACTGTGCCTTTCTACAAAGGAGTAAGCTGAGTATTCACAAGTGGCTTACAATATATTCACTGTGTCTTACCATTTTTCATATTTATTTTTATTGTTTGCGCTATTATAGTTCTTCGCACTTTTTCTCCCTTTCCTCACCTCCACCTCCACCCAGCCCCACTCTTTCCCTTCCTTGAAAATACAGCTTAGATCAAGTCAGAAACCATGAGGAACACATATTATTCTCGGGCCTCTCTTAAAATTGTTAGCACTACACCAAGCTGTGTGGCCCTCAAAACCATAAGCGCTGCTTTACTTATTAATGGAATCCCTGGCATCTGATTTAAAATCAGGGAAAAATTGATGCTCAGTGAAAGTGATCTATTTTGTTTAACCAAATGTCACATATGGCTCTCTGCCTTTGTCATGGGCTCATGTGGTCATATACAAAATTAGAAAAATATGTGTAATATGCCAAACTATCTTTTTATTCAATTCATAGAAAATGTCTCTACTTTCTCTTCTGTGTTTCGGGATAAAACTTTCTGTCTCATTTGGTTCATCATCACAGTGGTCAACAAATATATTATCCTCTCATGCTTTTAAGGATTTCATTTGAGATTTTAGGAGAGGTATTTGTGTAATAAAGTTTGATGCATTTGAAAACCTGTAACTCGGCCTATATGTGTAAAATAAGTAATCACTGCACAGCTGATAAAAAGGATGCTCTCTCTAGTAGGCATACCAAGCACACTCTAGCAATTTCAAGTCAAGTTACAGGCATTAACTAGGAAAAAATGCTTAGGCTTTTCCCATCAGCCATAAAAGGTACTAAAACTACATCATTTTCCCCACTCACTGTATGCTTCCCTAGTCTCAATCATAACTTCTTTCAGATTATATGAGAAGTCTTATTTTCTGTTTGTTTGGTTTTTTAATGACCTATGGATCATCACCACTTAGTCGGCTTTCTCTTGATTTCCAAATGATTAGACTATAATGATTAAGCACAGTCTCTAATGCAGGCACTATTTACGCAGGAAAATCATTTTGACATACCTACTCCTGCAAGAAAATGTCTCAGGAAGGCCACCACCCACAATGTATCTTCTCAGTCATTATTTTACATGTAGTGCTTGGAACAAAAATACCTTTTATTACCTAATATACAGTTTATGGACTGCACAAAAAGAAGCATTAAGTCCTCCAAATTAACCAAATCGCTAGCCACCAATATAAAACTCTTATTATAGCAAAAGACTCATTCTTCCAAAGAAAACCAGGAACGGAATAATCTAACAATGTCCATCCGATGAGTCTTTCTTACTGAACTTTCTAATATTTATTCTCTTCTCTCAGAAACTGAGCATTTCAGTCTTGCCAGACACTCTCACTTGCTTTTATGTCTGTTGTGGGGAACAGAGGGGTGGCTTTTTACTCTATTTTGAAGTGCGGTGGCATAGAGACCGTCATGATCATATGAAGGTCACAGTATACAATCTGAATATATAACTTCAAAACAAAACAAAATAAAAAGGAAGAAGGGAAAAATAGGATTCCTCAGTGCCAGGGACTGAGGGTAGAATGTGCAGGAGGATGTGGGTAGGCACAGGAAAACTAAGCCAAGAGGAATTTCTGCATTCTTAAAATAGTTTATTGAGGCAGGTTTGTTCACAGTTCTTCAGGGCTTTGGTGTGAACGAGAACAGACTTCAGAGAATCTCTAGGTTAATCTTACTATGACTCCTAGATTAAATCAGAACTGACTGGGAAAGGTCGTCAGAAGACAATGGAGGCATTTAGAAGGGTAAACAATACAAGAAAGATGTAAATTGACTAGCTAAAGCAGAAACCTGAACACATCAGTATGAAATAGAACTTGAGGCATGTTTCAAAAACTTGATGTAGTGAAAACGCACATAAGGGAATAACAATTTAATTGGGCTCTTTCCAACGAAATCTTTTATGACTCTACCGGTACATCACAAAAGTAGTAGCATCATGACTGTTTAGCCACAAACTACCATCTACGCAAGACAGAGTGATAACGGATGGAGAGCATTTCACTTCAGTGAAGTGATGAACCAGCAAAGTGATCTTGCAAACAGCAGTGGTTTTCCCCTCACAAATCCATTTGTTTTTTTCCGGTGTTGGAAGTAATATTGTAAATAGGATTTAGAAGGTAAACTTCAGGGGTGGGGGCAGTTTGCAAACTTAACTTTCCCACAACTGCATCATCAGTCTTCTCCATAGCGAAGCAGACGGTGCTGTGCTAAACTTTTTTTGTGCTGCAGATCACTGAAGGCAGGGACAGAAAAGCCCAGAGGTCAGCTTCACAGTGTAACCCATATGCCCTGAAATCGACGGAGACATTGATTCAAAGCATTGTTCTACCCGCTATTATCTTTTTCATCTTAGTCTGTTGCTTAAACACTTTGCATCTCGGTTTTAAAATCAATACCACTGATAAAGCATGCAAAGGTTTTTCTCTAAAACTGTTATTGAAGTACAACATTCACAGGAAGAAGTGCACGTACTCAGTTGTATCACTCAATACTCACAAGCTAAAACCATCTGTGTGGTTAGCATCCAGATCAAGACCTTGGCCATTACCAGGACCCCAGAAGCAGCCTTCCCAAGCATTCCTTGGTCCAAGAAAAAACCATTTTACTAACCTCTCACCAGATATTCATTTTTACTGTAATTGAGCTTTATATAAATGGAATCATATATTAGGTGCTATTTTTTACATGGCTTCTTTTGCTCAAATTATTTTTGTCAAATTTCTCCATATTGTGCCATGGTGAAGGTCTTTAATAAGAATTTTTGTGAAAATAGGGCAATGCTTTAGATAGAAAAAAAGAATTAATATTTATTGTTATTGTGACAGGAATTAGGTTATGACAAGTAATAATAAAAAGTAATTTTTTAAGTAGTAATAATAGCAAGAGCTTGTGATGAATGTCACTCTCTTATGGACAACCCTGCCAACGTATGTACTGCCATTTCTACTTAGTGTGGTCTACACGCACAAGTGGCCCTCGAAGAACAGATTTGCAGCATGAGGTCTATGCCTCCTCACGTAGGTAAATGCAAGTGGAACAACTTTTGTATCCAAGCAAAGGCTCGGTCTACACCATAGGAACCCTGACATTTAAAGATATAGCACACATTTATCACAATTGTCACTTGCTATTAATTTACATTCCTTTTATGCATCTGTTCAAAAAATAATTAGGATTTTATGCTGTGGTAAATATGCTTGTTCATCCATTAGTGCAAAGCAAAAGATTAATTGCATTACAATGGGAATCAGGCCTGCAACACTCGGAGCCACAATGATAACAGTGACAGCTGGGTTGCCCACAGTACTTTGTTCTGATAAGCTTCAAAAACAAGCGTAGATGGGAAAATAATGAAACCACTGACAAGGCAACACCAGCTTTGTTTCCCCTCTTCTTGCAATCCGCGTAGTTACCGAACAAGAAGATGCTCACTGTAAATTAGAAAAGTTTTGTTTTGTTTTTTACTTTTTTCCCTATCTCCAAATGCATTCATTTAACATAAGCAATGAGCAGGATTGCTAATGACGTATCTCACTTTTGTTTAACTTTCTATTATTTATCTCAACAAGCCAAAGAAGGGACAAGGTTTGACCTGATCCAGTCTGACCGCTATATACTGAGAACCCAACAGACAAAGCTGGCCCTCTGGGCGTGTCCAGTGTGGTTACACAGAGGTGGAATTTCATGCTCTCTTGCACCATCTTAAAATTCCTAATAACGTTTTTTAACAATAAGCCCCACATTTTAATTTTGTACCTGGCCACATAAATAGACGTGAAAAAACAGTAATATAATCTGTGTGTGTGCGTGTGCATGTGCGTGTCCACACTCAGCTCTATCTTGGTAAATGCATCCTCAAGCATACTCACTGCTGAGTCTTCCCGAAAAGGAAACAAAAACATCAAGTGAGCTTTCATTTTTTCCCCTTCGTTTCCCTGGTCAATTGAAAAAAGGAAGTGACGTTATTGAGAAAACATCTGAGAAGGCAGAAAAGTGCTATACTTGTACTCCAATTGTCTATCTCCTGACTAGGGATATTTGTCTATGGTTCAAAATACACAGATCATTGTTTTAGTGACAATGGAAGTTAATGTTTTTAACCTTGGGCAGGAGTTTATATCATTCAAGAAAACATCTGTGTAATGATTTGAATAACGATCTAGCCTATGAATCACATTGCACCCACCACAAGAAAATAAAAAGAAATGGTTACAGAGAAGCTCAATGAGAATCTTCACTCTTTGATGCCTAATCAAGGTGGCAACAAAAGGCAGAGAACTGCTCCCAGCTCTGACATTCCCACGATAAGAAGTAACTAACAGATGGCCATGATTGGAGGCAAAGTGTTTGGATAATCATCCTAGTATTTATCACGGAAGCTCCTGTTATGGGTGGCAAAGACCTGGCCCATGCAAGAATTGCTTGTTGACATATATATCTACTACTCAGCCAGAAAGTTGCCAGAGTTTATTCTTCTACATAATCCTTTAATTTTATTCCTTAAAGGCCCTTGGATTTGTTAAAACTTATTAAGCAAAATCTTTCTTCTTCAAGTCAGAGAAAAAGAGCAGGACTTTTGCTATTGACAGGGGCTCAGGGCTTCAAAAATAGGTCAAGTACAACAAAACTAGACAGCTTGCTTAAGGGGAAGGGAGATGCAAATTAACGACTGTAGATAGGGGTGTATTTTAGCCCTGGCAGCAGCTGCTGAGTAATTAGGGCCCAAAGGCCTTCATAAAGGTTATAAGTCTTGCTACTGTGGCTAACCAAATATGCTTGAGTAATTTTCCTTTCGCTATTGCAATTATGGGGTTTTAACTTAGTAGGTAGCAGATTTTGTGGTGTGTACATATTCGATGTGTCGAGGAAAATGAGCTTCCAGGGCTCCCCTCCGCACCACTTCAGAGCAATAATCATAAATCCTCACTAAAGGGAAACTGGTTCTTAGCAGAAGGAATTTTAGGGGTGGGTGGAAGGAAAAGCGGAAGGAAGTAAGCGAACATATCATTAGCAGTGGGTCTGCAAAGCTGGGTCGCAATACCATAATATACATGGCACAACGTAATGTGATATATTGGAATACATTGCATTTTGATGTCATATAATATGCATTTCATTTTTAATTATTATTATCGGTAAGCATTCCTCCTTGATTTTTCTAGAAAATTTGATGCTGCTCAGAGCTACTTGCCCCGTATGTCAGTGTCCCCTGTCAGGGTTGTGAAATCACGGTCCTAACATCTTTTACCTTTTCCTACATCGCCTTATACATTGACACCTTGTCTCACTGGTCCCATCATCAAGTTTGTCTCTTCTTATCCTGACACAGTATCTGATATTAGGGTGGACAGGAGGGTCAGTAGTTGGAGAGAAGAAATGGGCTTGATTTCTGGGGGTAACACGTCAGTTCTATGAATTGGATAATATAATTAATTAATTTGAACTGCTGTTTCTTTCCTTTTGAAATGAGGAATTAATATTTTAGAGGGTTTGTAAGGACATCAAATATAAAAATTTATGGAAAAGTGCTTTTTTAAAGCTTAAACATATTTGTCCGTCTATCTAGCTATCTACCTACCTACCTACATAGCTACCTACCCACCTACCCATCTGGTTCTCTCCGTGTATCTTCCGTCCACTTACCTACCCATTGCCTTAGTCCTGATCTTCAGGTGAAGGCAGACATATCGACAGAGCTTTACATTTTAATTCACTTTATTTAAAATACTAGATTTATTTTACTAATACATCTTGATATAATTTCAAAGTACTTGTGACATTTAGTTAATGATAGCAAGAAAGTAGTTATAGAACATGGTTGTAATGTGGCCAAGGAAGGTATTCTGTTCACAGCTGAACATATAATGAACCTAGGAACTGGTGATGTGTTGGCACTTCTGTCACCAAAGGGCCACCAGTAAATGAAAAGTGTATTTGCACCTCCACAAATTTTACATTCCATACCAAAGATCACGGTTCAGCAAAGTCTGCCTTAGTACAGACAGTAGAAAGTTCAACAAATAATACTTTTAGATATAGATATTTCAATAGAAGTATAGAATTCATATATTTGTTAATATTTTTTCCTAAGCAAATACAGTATTAATAATTTTTTCAGTGTACTAGTGCCTCCTACATAGTGCTTTTTCAGTTGGTGAGGCTTATATCACTTTATGTTAATAAAATGTATCTTTATTGATAAGAGTCCTGGCCCAGGATTACCATACTTTGCTGTGTATAATGTGCTCCTGTGTATAATGCACACCACATTTTAGGCCCAAACTTTCAGGGAAAAAAATCTTTCATTGTAATTTTTTAATTCAATATTTTATTTATTTATATTGAGATATTTTTGTATTATAAAGGAATTTTAGTATTTATTTTTTAACATTACGGTACAAGAAATTTTATGTAACAAATAATTATAAAACACAAAAACAGATACAAGGTACAAACAATTTCATGTGCTGGTAACAAATTTACAATATTTATGCATCATAGAAGGTAGATATGGAATTAGTACTACCCTGTGTATAATGTGCATCTTTCTTTTTCCCTCAAAAATCTGGGCCAAAAAAGTGTGCATTATACAGGGCAAGATATGGCAGGTTAAAATCTGAGTAACTGCCGGCAGGCTGTGGGTAATCATCTCTGAGAAGAGGGGACGTTGGGAGTCAAAAGCCAGGGTCAGTGTCAGTGACAATTCATAGCTGTGAACTAATCAGCCTTCCCCATTGTGAGCTACCATAAGAGGTCAATGAGAACAATCTTTGAGGTGGATGATTAGTATTTTTGAAATCTTGTGCAAAGTGTGCATTTAAAAAACTCTAAAATTACTTTCATTCTGAAACAGTGTACACTCTGCAAATGCAGATTCTAAATACAGCCTCTAAGGCCTATCCCCTCCTACACACCCTGTGACCTTGATGATGTCATTCCATTCTTCCTATGTAGAATTTCAGAAGCCAACCATTACAAGCCACATAAAATTTAGATGATAAAGTTGTCCATACTGTAGAGAGGTCACATGAGTACTACATCTTAATATGAACAAAGAGAAAGGAGCAGTCTTATGTCATAACATTAAATAGCATCTGACATAGAAATCTGATCTTTACAGGAGAGCTTGTGTGTGATTAAGCTAGACTGGCTTACAAAGCCCCATTCCTGGTACAGATGAGTGAAATACTTGTATCAGATGACTCTCCACCTAACTTCTACTTGACATAGTATAGGATTGAATTCCAGCCTCTGCTATTGTGATAGCCCCCAAAAAGAGTGTAAAGGCAAGATAGCGTTTTAGAAAAGAGCTCTTACATTAGTGATAGACAAAAATGAACTGTGGCCATTGCCTTGAGTCTCTGCCAAAACCCAAGTGGCAGGATCTGACTCTCTTGCTATAGCAAGCTCTTAGTAGATAGTCTTTGCTTTTTTCATTTGGATGATCTTTGTTTACTTCCACACACCTTTCTGAAGTAGTGACAATATCTTCAAACTTTCACCTCCATAGAAATAGAAGGGTTACCAAGGAGCATGTATAAAGGACACAGGGACAAAGCCAAAGTGGGGAAGGATTGAGGGTGGGAAGTGGCGGTGGGAAAATGGAGATAGCTATACTTGAACAACAATTAAGAAAAAGAAATAGATTACCCACAAATTCATACACGTATGTATGTGTATATATGGTTGAAGTTTGAAATATCAGTGTGTATTGTATAATCAAGCTTACTCCTTAAAATTTTGTTGAGTCTGGATGACAAATACATACTTTTGCACACAACTACTAATAATTTGTATTCCTCAAGGGCTCAGTTCTAAGCTCTTTTCTCTTTCCCACTCTGTATTTCCTTCCTCCATTGTACAATTCTATAGAGATGATTCTTTAACTTCTATGTCTTGCCCATACTTTTCATTTCAGCTTCAGACCTTATATCCTAATACCTTTTGGATTTCACAAAGAGACCACCAACTAAATATGGGCAGTGACCTTCCTCCACAAACCTGGTACGCTTCCAATATTTTCGATGTCAGTGAATGGCACAACCATTCACCTGGTCGAGCAAGCGAGAACCCTAGGTGTCTGCATTGATGCCTTTTTCCCCTTGCCCCCCATATCACATGTTATCATCCATCCTTGTCCATTTGAACTGCCTGTCAGAATTCTGGAAATTAGAAACCATTTCTCCATTCCATTGCTATTTTCATTCTGGTCGAAACTAGCTTCATCGTTGACCTGGTCTTCCGCAAGAGTGCCTATATTAATTCCCTAAGGCTGCTGTAACAGATCATCAAAAACTGGGTAGCTTAAAACTCCAGGAATGTTTTGCTCATCATTCTGGAGGCTAGAAGTCTGGTAGCTGGTGTTGGTGGGGCCAGGATCTCTCTGATAGCTCTAGGGAAGAATCCTTCCTTGATGTTCTAGCTTCCGTGTTTTCTGGTAATCCTTGGCATTTCTTATCTTTAGATGCTTCGCTCCATTCATGTGGTTGTCCTCCCTTTGTGTCTTCATAGTATATTACCTCTGTATATGCCTGTGTCTGTGTTCAAATTTCCCTCTTTCGTAATACAATATGACACCACAATAATGACCTCATTTTAAATGTATTACCTCTGTAAACCCTTACTTTCAAGTAAAGTCACATTCTGAGGTACTGTTTATTCTTGTCTGGAATGTTCTTTCATTTTTTCTTTTCTCTCTTTTGTTTTTACCTAGTTTATCCATATACATTCTCAGATTGCCTCCTTTCCAGAATTAAGATTTTTGTATCTGTGTAAAAAATGTGATTAATATCTATCCCTTCAGTTAGACTCTGAGATTCATTGAGGGCTTAATTGTGGCTGGTTTTGTTCATCAATCTAGCTCCAATTTCTAGTGTAATGACTAACACATCATGGGTGTTCAATATTTTTTTGATATCAAGAATGATTAAATGAATCATACGTACATGCTTATTTCCTCAACCTCTTTATGGTGACAGACTGGCTGGTTTTTCTCAATCTTTTGTGAAAAATACAACTATATTTATATCCCCATGGGCCAATAGTAATAGGCTACATGTAGAGTAGCCCTAATCTCTACAGCTTCCATAGATCAGTGATACTGTTATTCTAAGGATTTGGAGCTAAACTGCTCTCTCTACAGGAAAGAAACTTATATCATTGAAAAGAAACTTTATTTAAATAAAGTTTAAAAAATAAAATAAAATTTATTTTTTAAAAATTAAAATCCATACAATAAAGCATTGCCATTTAATTCATGTTCCCAGAAAACTACAACCTGATGACTGAACAGTGTTCAATCAAAGGTAACTGCTGGTTGCTCACTCTCTCTCCACTCCCTCTATGGCTTGTTTAACGTGGAGCACTCAACTATAAAGGAAGCTCAGCGTAGCTATTTGCCACTTTGATCAACTTAGCCTGTTCATATTTGGTCAGCTACCATGAGTTAGAGTGATTACATAGGTGAGAACTCTCCATCTGAAAGCTGTGTTGATAGAGGACCTGTCTCCCAGGTTGTCAAAAGTACTGATTGCTAATCTAATAGTAACTGCTGGTTGTATCACTTCCACCAGAAATAGATGGGAAGTCTAACTGGATATATAGACCAAACTCTTCAGATGGAGAAGACTTTATCAGCCAAGACTCAGAATTATTAATAATGAGTATAAAACACAGTATTTCAAACTCTATATCTTAAGAATAGTTGTATATGTGTTTTAAAACCTTATTTTGTGTTAGTTCTGCTTTCTCTGAAATCAGAGAGTTTCCATCCAGTTGAGTAGGTGTTCTCTCTTGGCCACCGGGAGTTCTGGCAAAGTTTCTGACAGAGATTTTCTGTCTCAGGGAGGCCTACTCATTTGAAACAGACTAGAATTATCTGTCTGGCATAAAATTACTTTTGCAGCAAGTGGTGCATTATCTAGGACATTTATGGTGAAAGTTTTAACTAAACTTCCCAACGCAAAGAAAAAATGTTGTCTGTCCCAGAGATTTTCAATAATTTTTATCTCATGACAAACATAAACTAATTACTAAAATTCTGTGGCACACCCAAAGATATATTTGTTGCTGATCTGATGAAAAATAGGTATAATTTTCATTTTACAAAAAATAATAGTAATTACTTATGCTTTTTGTTCTAACACAACTTTTTAAAAAGCCAGGTTCCTATATTTCTATATAAGGATTTCTGGTACCAAGAATTAACCAATAAGATGCAACCTTATTATGAATGTGACCTTTAAGAAGCAACTCCATTATACAATCTATATATTCATGGTTCAAGTCAGGGCCTTCACACCAGATAGCTATTGATGTGTTGGCTGTTGGCATTTTTTTATTTGACAATCTAAGGGAAAAGAGAGCAGTGTCTCTAAGTAAATAGACAGGTATTGAATGTTTTAAAAATTCTTGAGGCACAGCAGTTGAAAATTGCTGGTCTGTACCAAAGACTCTTAAATCTTGAAGTAAGCTAAGATTTCTTCCCAGAAGATCTGGCTATCACATGAATCACTACCTTCAGTAGTGATATTCACTACATTCTTGAGCTAAGAACCCTACTGAGTGAGAGGTGATATATTATCCAGGGTCCTGAAAAGAAAGAAATGAACTAATCTGCCACAGACTGGCATGGAGGTCCCACATGTTAGAGGACCCTGCTCTACTTCTCTTCTAGCCATACCTTTCCCCCTAGGACAAAAAGTCTATGGTCTAAGGAATTGTGCCCTTCAGGAGCCATGTACCTTTTTCTAGACCATGCTTTGAGTACCAGGTACCCTTAGCATTTCCTGCCCAAATGGTCTGTACCTACTTGGAAGTTCCATTAGGGCCCCTTTAGCAAATTCAACTTGCCAAAGGCAAACTACATCACCAGTATGCAAACCCATTAGTTCAATAGGTGGCCAAGAGATGGCTATGTGCCTATGGATGGATCTTAAAGATCTGGGCTGTGACGTCTACACATATGTGCATGAGGCCCCTCAAATTGCAAGATGGCATCCATGTGGAAGAGAAGAAAGACAAGCAATGCGCCTCCACGTCCCAGCATGGAACGCTAAGAAGTCCAGTCATCTTATATTTAAACCTGACCTTTCAGATCATTTGTAATACAACATTTGTCAAGGTAGAAAAGTGTAACATTCTAAAAAGAGTTTGGTAAAATGATTTAAATCTCATATATATTTGATATGCGGTATATAGCAGATATCTCATATATTGACACATATGATATATGTGTCTCAGTTTCCCCTGGCCCTCCCTCTGTATGTTAGGGAAGATCTGCAGAGGGCACACACAAAGGGATGGGTAGAGAGAGCTTAATGAAGTAATGTTTATAAATGTGTAAGAAGAATTGAGAGAAATCCGACGCTAGCAAGAGCTGGAATCTTCTACCATTCCTAAGCCTCAGGTCAAGAAGGGGATTTGTTAAGTGAACTTGGAGAGAAATCAGCTAAGGAGATGACTTTCCTCCAGAAGTTATAGCTTTTAATTAGAAAATGCAGTCATTGACAACCCATAGCCTGGCCGTGACACATAAGTAAATGACTATCACCAACTTCTGTCTTCTTCTGCCCTCTCATCTCCTGGTCATACTGTCTTTTGGGGTCAGGAGCCAGACAGAAGGAGAGCCTAGTTGGTACAATCCATAGAGCACAGCCCTCCAGATGGTAGTGCACAATGGAGAAGGCTAGAGAGAAGAAAGAGGCACATGAAGAATATTCAGCATATGCTAGAGTCAGAATTCAGATCTAAATTCTTTCCCTACATAACTAATGGCCTTAAGTGTGCCATGTATTAATCTGAAGTCTCCATTTCCTTCTCTGTGAAATGGGTCTTTTAATAACATGTCCATTGTGAAGGTGTAAGGATTAAATATTCATATTTGTAAAGCACAGTGTTGAGTAACTGGTAGATGCTTAACCAACGTTAGCTAATACTAAGTGCCCATGGAATTCTATAAGATAAAGTCAGGGCTCTTACTACTTCCAATCATAGACCCTATTATTCATTTGTGCATCAAACAAACATTTTTGAGTGCCTACTATGTACAGTATCAGCCACTCTGCTGTACTATGGGGTATAGAAATGAACAAAATAAGCTAAGATCCTTGTTGTCTTGTATGAGTAAGAAAAAAAAAATCCCTGATCTAGTGTAGCTTATAAATTGGCTGGGGTGCAAATACACAGGCAGTTTCCATACAGGAAAGTAAGCACAAGGAATGAGAACATCTACTTACTAGATTTTTTAACTTTGGGCAGTGCTCCAGTTACACCAAAACTTAACAGCTGAAAACAATCATTTTATTACACTCACTGATTCTGTGGCCATGGATTTAGAGAGTGCATAATAACTTATTTTTACTCCATATGCTTGGAGTTTCATCTAAGGATACTCAGAAGCTGAAGGTGAGGATAGCTCAGGGCTAAAGTCATCAGGAGGTGACTTTATTCATGTAATTGCAATAGATGTTGGCTGAGAATTTGGCTGGCTGTTGGCCAGAACACTGGCCCAACCCCGTTACCTAGGCTTTTTCCAAGTATGGCAGCCTCAGATCTCTTACATGGTTCCTAAGGGTTCAAGAGTGAGCCTTCCAGGAAAACCAGTTGAAAGTCATTAATACCCCCCTCCACCCCGATCTAGCCTTAAAAGTGAGAGAGGATCTTTTCTTCTGTAGTCACAAATCCACCCAGACTCAGGGATAGGAAATAAGGACCCCAACCTCTTAGAAGTACTGAAGTCACATTAAAAGAGAACACATAAGATAAACATTGCTGCAGGTATCTTTTGTAAAATACATACATACTTAACCTTTCTGTAACTTAATTTTCTCATCTATAAGAATAAAATTACATTAATACCTAGTTAATGAGATTATTATATTAAATAAGATACATATAGCTGCTTTAAGTTATCCCTCATATATAACATATGTTCAATAAATCAATATTTTAAAGAACCAGCCCTGGCTGGTGTGGTTCAGTGGACTAAGTGCCAGTCTGCAAACCAAAGGGTCACAGGTTTGATTCCCAGTCAGGGGACATGCCTGAGTTGTGGGCCGGATCCCCATTTGGGGATGTATGAGAGGCAACCACACATTGATGTTTCTCTCCCACTCTTTCTCCTTCCCTTCCCTTCTCTCTAAAAATAAATAAAATCCTAAAGAACCAGATACCATTAAAAGAATATAATTGAGGTCCCTGAACTTGTGTAAGAGATCGATCAAGGAAAATATCTAAGCATAGATACAAGAGATAAGTAAGAATTGCCTAAGTGAAGCACAGAGCAAGTAAAAGGAAGATTGTTTCTTCATTAAGCAAAGTCTGCAGTGCTCTAACAAAGAGGCCCAACAGTACAATAATTTAAAAAACAAGGAAGCTTTTCCTTTCTTTCATACCATCCAGACATGAATGCCTAGGCCAGCCACACAGCTCTAGTTCTCATTGTCAGCTATGTACTTGAGATTCTTTCAAGTCTTCACTTCTGTTAAGGAATACCTGTTGTCTGACACCATTGTCAAAGGTGGTCACAAAATATCTGGGTTCCAGCCAGTAGAAAATGTGAAGACAATGTGAAAGAGACATACCCAATATATTCAGACTCAGGCCTGGAAGCAACACATAATCATTTCTTTTCATCTTTCATGAGCAAGAACTAGGCCATGTGACTTCACCTTGTTGCAAAGACAGTGAGAAATACTATCTAGCTAAGCAGCAATGTCCAATAAGAACAGTGGAATAGATATTGTTGGCCAACTAGTTCTCTCTTATACCCAGACTAAGGGGAATAGCCACAAGCAAGAGAGATCCTGTTGACTATAAATTATAAGTAGTTTATCAAGTGAGATAGAAGATACAGCAAGACGGGGGGGAGAAATGAAGTGAAGTTGAAGAGACAGAAGGAAGTTAGACGATGAAGATCACTGTGTGCCAAATTAAAGACTTTGTGTTATACATACAATGTAAAGGCAGTGAAGAGTTTTAACATGGGAGAAACATCATCAGGCCTGGAATTTCAAAGAACACTATGGGAATCACGTGGAGAACAAATTATAGAAGTCAGTATTTGGAGTCATGAAGATGAATTATGAGACTGTTGTGACAGCTGGAACTTTAATTCTTCTGTACTTCTTAGCATGTCACAAGAGAGATTTTCTGAGCATATGTATTTGCAAAACAAGTGAATAAAGGAAATAGTTCTTTATTTATTCATTGAATATATTTTACACGCCTCAAATGTATTTAAGAAACATTAACTGATAGTCATAGGTCAGAATTTATTCCCGCATTTCAAAATCTACTTCTATTCATTAAAAAAAATCTGCACTCCAATTTTAACATTTGGCAGTACTATAAATGATATTTTATGTGAATAATGGTGATATAAAATATACAACCATTATCCATGAAGTGACATCTCAGAAATAGGACTTTATTTCAGCAAATACCCCATTTGTTTGCAGCTATTCTATATAAATATGTCAATATACTTCAATTATCCCAGAGCTTTCCACAAGATAATTTTTTTAACTTTTCACTAACATTCCTGAGCATCTGCTTTAACTCAAGTACAAATTAGATGTACAAGTACAAAGATTATGTACATTAAATCAAATAGAAAGTTGACAAAGTGACCCTGTGGCAATGATCAAAATGTAATAATAATTGTATAACAGGTAGCTGGAAAGAGAACTCTAGATTTGCTCGTAGTGACACAAATGATAAACACATGGTAAGAGTGTAGATCTAACTTAGACTTGGAGATTGATAAAGACATATAATCGGAGAAACCAAGGTGTGTGAAAGAAAGGCCCAAGTTTCAGGAATAGGCGTTTCTGGGTTTTCTAACCCCAATTCTCTCACCAGCTGTGCTACTCTGTGAAAGTCATCTTACTTACCTCTATGAGACTATTTTTCCTTTCTTTAAATTTATAATTATGATATTTATCTTATGTAAATATGAATGTTGTGACTATTAGGGCAATTTGTACACATAAAAAAGAACAATTGAGTATCAAGTCATAATACACACTTCCTAGAGAAAGACTGCCAGCCTCAGAGCAACTTTCCCTCTCTTTTCTGACATTTTGCTGGCAGCCAAGCTCCTGCAGCCCAAGAGGAGCTCCACAAGAAACCTCAGTGGGCAGAGCTTAAGGATTCCATCTTTGCACCGAGAGCGACGTCAAGACAGGAGGAGAACACGACATAGAAGTACAAAATTTAACAGACATTTAGTTTGTGAGAGACTGGTAATCTTAAATAAGGCGATGAGACAGCAAATTTAAAAATAATTCTCCATTTTAGGAAATGCAACATGGTAAGAAATAATACTTTGAAGCCCATTTGTATAAATGCTGGAGAATAATAAACCTACTAAAAGAATACATAGAAAATGTGTCCTATCTTGTATTTCTCTTTCTGGAGTGAATTTACTTTTAAAACAACAGTGAATAGTATTTAAAATTTGCCCAGATAATGTGTCAAAAATCCGAGAGGATAACAGAAATGCTCTAATTGAAGATAGCAGGAAAGAACAAAGAGTGAGGGGTTTAACAGTAAAGCGTGATAAATCCAAATGTTAACACATGTTTTTAAAACTACATTCTTCAGGAAACAAATGAAAATGAACACACAACAACTCCCCCAAAAAAATAAATAAATAAAAATTAAAAAATAATAAAATAAAACTACGTTCTTCAGTATTTAGTAAGATTTCCATCCTTTGGCATTAATGATCATAAATGAAGCTTTATGAGGAGAATGTTCAACATGTTTAACATCTGACTCGTATTTTCCAGGCTGATGCAGTAGTGATGATAACACAATATTTTCTTGGGTAACTTCTCTGTATTACAATGATTAAATTAAATTTCATAAATGTTTACTATGTGAATGTCACATAAAGATTGCAAGGCTAGATGAAAACTGAGGAACACATGAGCAGTTTGTTAAAGAACTCCTATTATATTTTGTTGACCTTTAAGTTATGTGGAGATGCGGAGATCTCCGGATGTCATGTGGCTCTTTCTCTCAGTGACACTTCTTTATTTCAGTGCCACCCTGCTGGCTACAAAATTTTGACAGGAAAGGACCATGATGTTTCATTGATTATCTTTCAAAGTGTTGCTACATGTTTCTTGACAAAGATAAAAGCCAGTCTAAACATAAAGGCCCAAAGCAAACACATGCAATCCAAACACAGGAGAAGAACCTCTTTGAAATGAGGTAACACCCTCCAAAAAGGATATAAGAGTGATTTGGAAATTAACACCTGTGCTGTGTAAAGCAGCTTCCTACATTTGTCACTAAAAGGAGGATGGTAGACATGGATTTCTCTAGGCACATTCCTAAGTTTGGCAAGAGTACAAATAGAGACTTATTTGCCATATGTCTAAATAATTAAGAGATATAAATCAAGCTCACTGTTACAAAAATGTTCTAGTCCTGGCCTTTATAATGGCCTAGAAGGTCAGATTTGAATTTAGAGTTTCAGACCTTTCAGGGTTCTGTGCCAGGAAGTGGCTGCATAGGAGGTCCAGCATAGCTCAGCAACCTTCTTATTTATATCTTTCTCTATGACATTTGGGGGACCTCACAGCCTGCAGTCTCAAGCTCTACCCATAGGCCCCTCCCCCAAAGACCTTCACTGAGGCCTAGAGGTCAACATAGTAGTAGCAAAGTGCACCCTGGAGGACAGATCCAGCCTTGGAGGTTCAAGTACAGATTAACTGTACAAATACAAAGTGTATGTTCATTGGCAGGGTCATCAAAGGCAGGAATTCTTGTGTTCTGGTAACCACAGCGTGATATATAAGAGGGAATGAGCTAAATATGGATACATTTCTGGGGCCCCAGGTAATTACTGCCTCATAGGAAAGGGTATGACTAGAAGAGAATAAGAACAGACCCATTAAAGAGCAGGATGCAACGCTCAGGCCCCTCTTGTCAAGGTCTAAGAGAAGTACTGTCTCCTCTAGACACATAATCTAAGCAAACAATTTAAAAAAATCCATTAGCTTCCCACCTTGAAAATCATCATGGAACTAATTTCAGTTTATAGCAAAAATGGAGTAGTGAGGACATTGAGCATAGATTTAAAATGTCACCATGACCCTCAATGAACACAGCAACCAGAACAGATAAACATAGGAACATGAATGCCAAACAAATTTAATACAATGCTCAAAGGCATAAAATAGTAAATGTAGGAAAGTTAACCCCTAAATTACAGTAAGTGAAGAAAGAACATACCTGACAACCAATGAGGAGACGCTAAGGATTCAGAGAGGGAGCTAGCCAAAGTCACTAGAAGGGATTCAGCCCCGGGTCTATATGTCTCTAAAACCCCATGTTTTGTTTGTTTGTTTGTTTGTTTGTTTGTTTTTACTCCTCAGAAACTATCTCCAGAGGTAGGAAGATTCTCTGAGTGATAGTTGTTCGCATCTTCCTTTCTCCTACAGTTTCCTGCAGAAATATTTTAAAGGACCGGTTTTGAATACTTCGCCTTTCCCCACACGCACTCTTTACTCCCCTTCCACTTGTTCCTTCTGGAAACAACTACCATGGCTTATTTTAGTTTTGCTCATTTTCCCTTTTTCCACAATCTATCTTCCCCTTATATTCTGTCTACCAATTCACCAGACTTCCAGAATTCTGATCTGTGAAGCTCAGCAGGGAATACTGCTTAGCCAGGCATTTCATAAGAAGGGAGAAACGTGTGTTTGAATAGCCAATTCCATCTCCACCCCACCCTCCATGCCTCACTTGGCTCATTACCCATTAAAAAAAAATTCTTCCTTGCAAGTTTTGTGCTAGGTGATTATGAGAAGAATTAAGTGATGTAAATTTCTTAATCAATTTCATGCTGAGAGGATCAGCAAGTTATAACAGAAAGAGAATGTTAAGGGAATTAATACCCTGTGCAGTGTGAATCTTTTTCTATATATCCTCTAGGCAGGCCTGGACACTGAACATTGTCAACAAAACTAAACAAGTAATCAATAGATAAATCAAACCAGTAGTCCTCATTTATTAGACAACTTTTCAAATACTACTTGTGAGAGGCTGTATAAGGAATGATAGCGGCATTTTCAACAATTCTGCAATGTTATGTCTTCATAGAGATTATACAAAACAGTTCTGGTTTATGATGCTTTATATTTACAATTTTTAATTTCTGAATTTCTCTGAGTTGCTTCACTCCTCAGAGAAGAGCTAAGAATAAAGGGTAGTGAGAAATAGAGAAAGTTCCCCCCAGGTCACTGGAGATGAGAGGTTAAGCTGTGATTACAAATCATCTGTGTGAATCCAGCTTGCCACTGAGCCATCCTCCTCCTAAAAGTAAACCAAGGGAAAAAATAACCAAAAAATTAGGAGGAAATAATTCTAAAACTTAGAGGCCAGCACTTTGTCACACCCAGCTTATCCTTCTCCATGGATCAGAAGTCTCAGTAGCTCCTGGAACAAGAGCCTGACTTGGTAGAGAGAGTAAGGCTTGTGGGATGAGAGAGGCCTGGGTTAGACATTAGTTCTCTCTGTAGTTACTTGTGAGAACTTAGACAAGTCACATATCCTAAATCTTAGTTTGTTCTCCGGAAAACTATATTACAGATATGAATTCTAGTCCACAGTGAGGGTGAGAAAAAAAAACATTTTTTTTTCAATTTAACTAAATTCCTATTTGTAACCTTCATTATGCAAAGGGGATAGAACTGTACTCTCAGTCAGTTGGGTGCCCCATCCTACTCCCTTCCCCTGTGTAACCTGAGAAGGCTTACAAAGGAGCCCGTGGTGAACGGCAGAGAGGAGCTGTCCCGGAGAGCAGCCACGAAGGTCAGCATGGGTTTATGTTGTCTTGAGACTCTGACTCAGGAAAGCCACTACTGAGCCATCATCTATCAGTCTTGTGACTTTCTGTGCTACCACTTCCCTTATGCGGCGTGTAGAAATCCTTCTTCTGGTTCCAAAACATGCTGGGACAAGAGATCCTCTCTGACGCTAAACCTCATCTGTCAAGTCGAGCAATTACCATTCTGTGGTAGGGTCCTGACCTACCTCTGGGCTCTGACCACACAACAGGCCAGCAGTGGACACGCCTACCTACACAGCAAAGTTGAGGCCCAGAGGCTTCGTGTGCAAACTCCTCTGTGAGGCATCAAAATCATTGTCAGTCATGATCCTGAACAGTATAGTCATATTATATATGAAGAAGAATAATAATGGTCAGAAAAGCAATGCAGTGGAAATTGTCTTTTACTAAACCTTGTATATGTATAATCATGCCAGTAATAAATAAATAAATGATAAATATAAGAATACAAAAAAGTTTTGAATTCAAACATTCTAATTATACCAATGTTTCTTAGGAGAAATTTAAAATAAATAATGCTGTATTGCTGTGATAAAACTATTATGATTTAATAATTACAATAAGATGAAAAATTTTGTTAAAGATATTATTTGAATTCAATAAAATATTTCATGTGTAAACTAAAATATATACTCAACCAACAAAAACGTATTTCACACAGTTCACACTCTATTTAACTCTTTTAACATTTAAGCACAAATAAACATTTTATTAGTCACACATTATAACAGAAGTGAAATAATTCAAGTTCTATTTTCTCATCTTTATAATCATTGTGTTATTATTGTTTATCTCAAACACTGTGCTTAAATGCAGTGTATGGAGCCATTGGCTGCTGCAGAAGGGAGATGGGGTGACCGAACCTTCACAAAGTTACTCTAGAAATGAATTTGCTTATAGTTGATCACATGGGTTGGGGGCTCTATTACTTTCCTAGGGTTGCTGCATCGAATTACTTGGTGCTTGAAAACAATAGGAAAATCCAAAGTCAAGGTGTTGGCAGGGCCACCCCCCCCCCACAGACCCTGGGGGAGATCGTTCCCCTGTGTCCGCCAGCTTCTGGTGGCCACCAGCATTCCTGCGCTTGTGGCTGCTTCTCTCTGATCTCTGCCTCTGCCTTCAAATGGCCTCTCCTGTTTTCTATGTGTCTCTCCAGTGTGTCTTGTATAAGAATATTTGCCATTGGATTCAGTGCCCCTGTGCTCAGTCACCCAGGGTGATCTCACGTCAAGGAAGTTAATGACATCCTCAGAGACCATTTATCTCACACAGGTTCTAAGAACTACAGAACGGGGAGCCACCATCAATCCACCACAGAGGCTAATTTAACAACACAGTTCTCTGAGTAACTTCCGTGTAGAATACAATAGCATGAACAATTTGTTCATGCTAATTGTAAGCTCACGTATGTTATTAAAACTGGACATTAACTGCAATAATTATTCAGAACTTACACTAAAAAAGTATCTTTATCTGGGAGAAGCACTTTATTACTGACCTTGTTTGGAATAACCTGCACAAGGCGATAATGAAAAGCAGGCTACTAGTTTGTTTTGTTGTTGCTGTTGAATCCTGGCCAGACCGAGCACCCCTACATTCTCCCCAGTTACCTTTGCTCTCCTCTCAGGGCACAAGGCCCTCTACTTTGATTCCCATAAATGTTTCTGTTGGTTCACCAGCTCCTGGGACTTGGACAGGAGGTTCGGCACAGGGCTCCTTCCTCCGGAATTCACCTCCAGTTCTGTCTCATTTTGTTTCCTGAATCTTACTTTTCTCTCACCCTAGAGAATCCTTTCCTAGTGGAAAAAAAAAACAGAGACCAACGTGGTGGAGATGGGAGCAGGTGAAACTTCAATGTCTCATCCGTTTGGTCCCCGAGTCCTTCCTATGTGCCAACAGTGAGATTCCCCCAGGAGCCTAAGCCCTTTAAACCACATCGTCATAAAAAGTCTCCGTCTCTCCTGCTTTTCGTTTCACATCTTTTCCCTAAGGCACACCACACTTTGAAAACACTGCTGTAGAAAATGAACACTGCTCTTTTAGGTTACTGTGTTTCCCTACCAACAGGAGCAGAGACATTCCCTTAAGGCTTACTTACTTTCCTAGTGCCTCACTTGACCAGAAGATTACTCTTCCTTAGGCCTCCAGCTTCAGCATCTGCTACGTTCAGTTAGCCTGAGAAAGGTACGGATATGGATGCCATCTAGGATGCAGGTTCAATTCCTTTACCCGTGGCAATCACCATGCATGGGGCAGGAGGCTGTGTGTATAGAAACCCAGTGTAACCTCCCCCTCACCAGTCAACTATCTTCTAAATGCATGTACCCTCACATGGCACGCCTCCATTGAAAACAGAGGCTGTAATGCGCACAGCACAGTTCCTAAACATTCAGGGTCAACATAAATCACATAGCAAAGTATGTGATTTAATCCTCGGTGCTTGCAGATTAAAGAGCACCCACTGGCACTGTGTTTCCCACACACTGCTCCCTGCTCCACGGCGTTGGCCCCTGAGCTGCCTTTTCACATTGTGACAGTTACACCAACATGGTATGTGTCCTGTGCTATCCCGAAGTTAAACGTGTAAAGGAGCTCTCTTTTAAAAAGCGCATTTTTTTTAATCCTGGATCTCTTCCCAAGAAACAGCTATGAATTCTCAAAAAGTGAGTTATTAAAGTTTTTCATTTGCTTGTGTTTCATAATTCATTCACCTCCAAGAGAACTACATATGGTCTAACTGAGAATTCTGTTTCTACCACTGCGTTCCAGTCCACCTTCCATAATTTCTTTTCTTATATTTTCCAGAAAGTTGCAATTTTCCTCTCTCTAAACTTTATTATAAAGTTTCTGTCTTGTTTTAGGTACTGTATTTGTAAAATGGATTTGTGACAATTTTTATTGAAAGATTTTCTTTTTTTAATATACCTGTGTTTTCAGGCAAGCTCTCAATACTGTTGCATGGGTGGATGGGAAAATGAGTTTGCCAAATGGCAGCCTTCTAAAAAAGATACTTCTTTGGGGGCAGCACCAGAGGGGAGAGAATACATCTGCCAGGACTGTGACCAGTGAAGAGCACAGTGTATGGATCGAACCAGACCATGAACATTTCTGACTATAAAAATTGTTCAGAATACTTCAGAATATAAAAGTAAGAAGAAAAATTTATCTGGAAATCAACACCCTGAATTTAATGGCAGTTAGATCAAAGAGAGCAGAAAGAAGGGGAAAATGTATGCTGTCCTTATTTTACGTCAGCTATTTGTACATACGACTTCCTGTAATCTCATCGTAATCCTGGGAGATGGGCACCAGGGTCACCCCCTTCTACAGAAAAGAGTCTAACTAGGTCAGTTCCTCCCACAACATGCTCCCCTCGGTCATGTTAATCACAGCTGAGACTGTATATTTATAGATCCTTTGTTTAATATTGTCTCTTCTATATTATTAATCTTAGTGATAGCAGCAACCTTGTGTCTTGCTTATTTTTATGTTTGGTTTCACAAAGTACTCCCAGTGCCTGTTTTAAAAAACATCTTATGTAATAGGTGCTTAACATGTATTTGTTAAATGAATGAACCGGTTTCACACCTTAGTATTAGAAAACAACAGCACTGAGGCCAGGACCTCTGCCTCTGATGGGAAAGCTCACAGGAATAATTATTCTATGGTTGTCTTGCTCATTTACTTCTAACAATCGCTTTAATTCTACAAGATGGGTTTCTAGATAGTGTTGTAAATAGACCTGATAATGTTCATATGGTCTCATCTCTGGGCCATTGGACAGGCACTTAATGA
This sequence comes from Anoura caudifer, assembly GCA_004027475.1. Classification (NCBI taxonomy): domain Eukaryota; kingdom Metazoa; phylum Chordata; class Mammalia; order Chiroptera; family Phyllostomidae; genus Anoura; species Anoura caudifer. The sequence goes on from PVKU01002944.1 coordinate 37,966, forward strand.
CGACCTTCTCCACCAATCCCAGAAATCCTGTCATTAATCACACAGCATATTCCAAAGCTCACCTGCTATATCTACAGTTTGCCACTATTACTCACTAAATGCCTGACTTGGGTCATAATATTGAAACCCTGGAAGCCTTAAAAGAGACCTACTTTAGCAATAATGCACATGCAGATTTTCCCCTTGGCATCCACAAATAGAATAACTGTGGTACCAGATGCTTGCTAAGTTTGACAGCAAAAAAATATATATTGCTATTTAAATTTTGTATTAGATGGCCACAAAGGTTAGAATGGGACTCCCATTATCTGAGGTCGAACAGCACAGGAGCTTGATGGATCTGCACTACACACCACTTTGTCCACACAGACTCTTTCTTGCACGAAGCTGTGAAGATGCTCTAAACATTTCTGGAATAAAAAAGGTGTACCCTCACTGGTCCTATTATCACTCTTCTCATAATATCCCTCACCAGGTTTATACCTCAGGCTCCAGGGCTGTCTCTCCAGGGATGAACCCTCCCATCAAAGACCAGCTGCTGAATAAGTAAATGAATGACTCCTTGCCAAGTTGCATTTCTGCTCTTTAATTCCTTGCTGGTAACAGGTTAAAGGTATAAACAAGTCAAATACCAGATTGGTTTAAAATATATTTTAAAATTATGGTGCAAGGAAATAAGGGAAAAAATGGTAAAGTAGGGTCCAAAGCCGTGTTGGAGTCTGCCCACATTCAGGAGCAGTGCTGATGGAGATGGACATTGCTAGGCACTTATGCACACCCATACAAAATGCAAAAGTCCAGTAACACCTTTATTCACTTTAAATAACCCTCTCTCCTGGATGTTGAAATACTTCAAATAGATACATTGATTATATCTGCACATCTTTCAATAGTTTTTAGCAATGTACAGAATGATGTCATTTTAGAACCATGGTTATTTTTGGGGGATTCACTTGAATAAAGTGAGATTCACATTTTTTTTGTTGTTATAAAGTATAATCAACACAATTTGAATAACTATTTCCAGAGGTCTAAATTTGTAATGCAGACGTGGTCCAGCTCTTTATCACTATTCTTAAGGTTAAAGTTTAGGAAAAAGAATGAAGGTTATTTTAATGATCACTAGGTTCACTTTCTAATTTTTCATATCTGTGTGTATTGATGGACAAGATTACACTCTATAAAAACACCAAGTATCATTGCCTTAAAACAACAATGATGTACACCTCACTTATACTTTCTGTCAATCTCTGGTTGGATGGTCACTCACTCATCTCATTTCATGCTGATGGAGGAATCACTGTGTAGAAATCAAAAGTTGTCAGAAGAAGGAAAGAAAGCTGTAGAGGATCTTTGTATAAGCAATGAAATTCTCATACTGGAAATAATACGTGTTACTTTTGCTCATTACTCATCAGCCAGGACTATCACTTGCCTCATTGAAACAAGGGAGTCCAAGAAATGTAATCATATCCAGTGGCTGGAAAGTAATAAAGGAGAAATTATTAATAAGCAGCATTCATAACCACCGCATTGCATGAGATTTATCACTTTAAGAAGAAAGATAAACTGGTAAGAAGACCTCAAAAAGGAGATCCCCAGTGGAATAAAGCTTAGCACTGCAGAGTTTATTTCAGTCTGCCTTATTGTAGGGCTACCGTTACTCTAGACCCTCTGGTTTTTGCTTGACTTCCTTTTTCATTATTGAACATTTCCAGTGACATTCTATATTACCGTGTATCTTAGAATATCTTACATGCTCCATGGGTGATACGATATAGCTGATTGTTTTTTGTTTTTGTTTGTTTGTGGTTTGTTGTTTGTTTGTTTGCTCTGAAGGATATAGGAAACTCCTTTGGTACTCATCTTCTCTGTTGCCTCTGATATGTTGGGTGGGAGGATACCTCTGATTCAAAGCAAAATATCTGGGGTTTAAAACTCAAAAGGACTCTATGTAACTGCACAGAAATTCTTTTTCTTTAATATTCCCTGATCTCCTTTCTTTCATTTTGATTCAAACTGGTCTCATCCAGCACCAGGACTCACCACCACCCTGTCCATCGAACATCCACTCCCCTAATCATCAAGCCCTCAGGACAATGAGATTCTAGTAACCTTAGGGAAAACCCTCAAGGTCTGTTGACCTCAGAGAGTGTCAGTCAAATTAGGGATAACATCTAGGCCGAAGTTGTGTTTCAGCTCCAGACTCAGAAAAGGGGAAGGACCCCCCTGGCCACACCCTTGTGAAACCAGAGTGCACCATGGCTGTCATCAGGACCAAATGCAATTATCTACTACCCCAACTATGGCCCCAACCAATCAATAGAGCCCACTTACCCCAACTCCTTTAGCCACCATGATTAATGATTTTTTCCTACAACACCCTTGCCCTGGAAGCCATCAGGAAGCCAAGTTGAGCACTACTTTACCTGTAACTCTGGGCTTGGCTCCATTTCCTCCACTAACACACCCTTCCTTTCTTGGCAGAAAACTCCTTTTCACGTTTGATTGGGCTTTGATGTATGCAGGCAAATGGACCCCTTTAGTCTGGTAACATTCTGATTAAAAGATTATCTTATGTTGATTAACTGTCATATATCAAAGCTCCATATATTGGACAATTTCCTTGATAAAATACTATTAAAATGAAAAGAAGTACATCTTTATCTCTTCAGATGTCATGAATCTTTCAGGGAGAGAAATATCTGTCATTGCAAAAGGAATCAACCAATTGTGGATGAAAAGAGGCCACATACTAAACTGGACAAGTTCAGGGGAGGCCTACATGGTAGCCTTACAGACTCAGAGACCTAAAGTAACCACAAAGAATGGCTTAAAGTTAAAATTTACTAACTAAAAGAAGGTCATGGGGGTAGTCATTGTCCTGGGCTAGAATCTTCCACGAAAAAAAGTCAATGTTTACCTCAATTAAGCTTTTCTATTATCTTTCTGAATCTATGATAACATACCTGTGGAAAGTCAGGTAACTTCCCTTTATTCCAAACCCCCGGGGCACAGCCACCACACCAAAGACCACAAGTCCCCTCATTGTTATTGTTCTCAAGTTAATTGTTGACTGTTAACTATCCTGTACCCACTTATCTAAAAGAAATAGAGTCTACATTTTACCTTCTTATTCAATCCTAAAGGTCCCCAGCCCTTTGCTTTCACCTGCCTTCCAAATATATCACCGATACATTTTATGTAACCCCCTTATGCCTCCTCTTTTGATTGCAATATATAAAATAAGGTGCAAAACTGCCATTTTCCAGAGCATTTTCTCAATCTGTTGAGATTTTGCTTCCCAGCAATTGTCATCAGTTCGGCTGATGTGGACCCCGGGCTGGCAGGGTCTGTGTGCTGTGGCTGTGACAGACAAATTCACAGGGACTACAGCAGTCCTGTGGAGAAAAAGGGATGGCGTGGCTGCTCTCTGAGTGAGAGAGAGGGTGAGAGGGCCCCTGCCTGGACAGGCTGTTATTGCTTTTCTGGGTACATTGCATTGAGGGCAGTCCTCATTTACTATGCTCAGGTTTGCTGTAGGTGATTACCTTTCACAGATAATAAAGGAAAGAATGTTGCTAATTACTTCAGAGTGAAGGATGTTGCAGCTCAAGGGGAAAAGTGGTTGAACTGGTTATCAGGAGTTGAACTGGTTACACTCCATACTTGGGAGGTTTAGCACAGATTTTTAAGAAGTTACTTTAGAGATATGCAGTAAGCACTTGCTGCCTCAATCCAGGGTGAGGGAGTTTTAGCAAAAGCAAGTCTCATAGCGGTCTAGGTACAATGCAGGCCTGATTCCCCACAGGAGAACCTACCTGTGGGCTTGGGTCCTGTGTGCTGGACCTTGGTCCCCACTGGCCTTTCTGAGTGGGGACTGGACTACATTCCCCACACCATGTGGAACGGCCCCCTGTACTTGCCCATGTGTTGCCTTGACACAGGACTCAACAATTAATGTTGAAGGAAACAGATTTTTATTAACATGGTTCCAACCTCAGGGGCATTGAGAACACTCCTGCTTAGAGCCCTCCTCTCCCATGAGACCCAGCACTTCCCTTGCTCCCAAGAAGGTTATAAGCTAAAACCATGCTCACAAGTTCCCCATATCTGTTCTTAAGCCAGCCAGGCACATAGATCTCCTTCCTCTCTGGAAGGTGCACTTGTGAATTTCAGAGTCGCCATTCTCTTATAGCAGCTCTCTCCTTTGGGCTCTGGGGTGCGTTGTTCTCAGCCTCCATGTCCAGGAAAATGTGTGCTGTGCTACATGGTAGAGTTCAGGAAGACACACATCCCACGAGTGTGGCTTCTCTGTAAATAATTCAGTGAAGCAGAAGTAGCTTCCTCTCTCACTGTAGACTGCATGGCTTCTCTTCATGGTGGACTTTCTCCCTTGCACACCAGACCTCATAGCCAACTTCCTCCTATATCCGTTCAGCCCATGTGGCTTCTTCTTCCTTCTCTCAGCATACCCTTATTTTAAATGCTCAGCCTGGAACTTCCTGTGTGACCTCATATCTAGCCCCTCTTACGATGTGTTAATGTCAGCCACTCTTGCAAGTTCCCCCATATCTTTTACCTTCCTTCAGCTGCCATCTTTAGTCAGGGCAAGAGTTCCCAGTGACTTCCAGGATGGGCATCGGCTCCCTACCTCTTGAGCAGGCACTGTATAAACTCCCCTGGCTGTATCACCAATCCCTGAATGCTCTCAGAGCCATGTACACCTTTAGCCCTGAGCAGCAGTCCTCCCCTCTTCAAGAAAGGCACAGATATTAACTGACCATTGTTATGCAAAGTTATCTTAAATGCTGTATCATCCACTTTCCCCATCAAGGACTGTAGGGGTTTTCTCCTATTTTCAGGGGACCCTCTCTCTGTGCCCCATTACACATTGACATAATATAAATAGAAAGATGTAGTTTTTGACCTGCATTTGAAAGGCTGCATTCCCTCTCCCTATAATATTGGTCAAGGAAAAGAAAAAAAAAAAAAACAAGATAAAAGTATTGCTAAGATTCTAAGATTCTGCAAGGAAAACAAAAATTGGTCTCTGTTTTGCATAAATTACTTGGTCACCACAAAGAGTTCAAAGTTATTGAGGAGATGCAGTATTGACAAAAAGGAAATAGAGATAAGAAAGGAACAATTAAATTAGGAATAACATAGAAGGGAGAATAAAATACACAAAAGAAAGCACAGCAGATTAAATGCTTTTTTTCCTCCCATATCAATATTATCACTGAAGAAAAAAACATTCATTCAGTAGCTCCCCCACTACTTTTCCCAGCAATTACAGAGACTTGTCACTGCACTCAAGGTCTTTTGTACAGTTTCAGATTAACCTCTCCCACAGAAATACTTAGCCATTTGCCTTGGATCCTAAAAGGTAATCTCTAAACCCTTGGTATGCTCTGCCTGATAAGAGGGTCTTTGTTTACCTGAGGGCCTTGGGCTATACCAGATAGTCTGTGCTAACAATATGATTTATGGTGGTGTTGAGCTGTGAGTGGTGGAGGGTCCGGGTGGTGGCTGGGGGAAACGGGATAGGGTGGATGTTGAACCATGCTTGTTAGGTCAACATCTGTAGGTGCTGAAGGGTAAGGACTGTCTTCTCTGCAACCAATAATGTCTATGTGACCAAGCCCTAATAAACACTGCACATACCAAGGACTGGCAATATTCCACGCACATTGGCACTCATCGCTACAAGGAGAACTAAGCACCAACTGTACCACTCAGCTCAGAGAGGACAATTGGAAACTCCACGTTTGGAACGCTCTAGGACCCTGCCCTATGTTCTTGCTTTTACTCATTTTAATCTGTATTTTTTCACCATGGTAAACTGTAAACACAAAAATAACAGCTTTCAGTGAGTTCTGTGAGTTCTTCTAGCAAGTTACCAAACCCAAGAATGGTCTGAGGGAGCCCTGAACTGGCAGTAGGTGTCAGAAGTGAGGATGTTCTTGGGAGCCCCAAACCTGTACCCTTCGCACATTATTGCATTCAAGGTTCTCCATCATATGATTCTAGTTCCTGTGGCCACAGCCTCCTTGTGCACCCACCCACCATCCATGGCTAGAAACTCAAAACTTAGCTTTCATATAGTTTTTAAATTTGGTAAAAAAATCATATATTGAATTAATATTTGACTAATTGATGGACTTTTTTTAATGTTTGCTTATTTTGCTTCTTCTTATTCTTCCCCTTGTTTTCCTTGTGAAAATAGTATTCACTAAAATTCAAAGATTTGTCTTGACTTCCTTCAATGTTTTGAAACTTTTTACAATTTCTCCCAATAAAAGGGTACATTCTTCTAACATTGAACATTCTAGGAAATGTACCTTAGTGCTATTAAAGCAAAAATTTCAATGGGCGGAGTTCAACAGGGAGGGAAACATAATTGAAGGCTATTGCAACAGGTGAAATAACCACAATACAATCAGAATGCAATTCTGCTGGCAAAAGATGGAAATGCTTTTTAAGAACGGGTGTGAAGGAGGGCGATCACAGGCTCTCTGTGTTTGCCAAATGGTCTTCCCAAAAGAAAAGTAAACTTCCATGACAGGAGGGACTTTGCAAACCAAAGCAGGAAAGTTCTTATCCTCCCACAGAAAATGGAAAATTGGGGCATTATCATCTTTGATAACTATATTTCAAAGGGATGGCTCCCAAGTCCTGGAGACAATCATGGGTCATACAACTGGTAAGAGACTTTTAAAAAGATTTACATCTCAAAGGGATAAAAAAATATTAATTACAAATTTTCTAAAATAAACACTCTAAGAAAGGAGAGGGGGAAGACCCATGTGTTTAAGCAATCTGGATTCTGTAAGGGGCAGGCTAAGAGAGAAGTCAGGGGTATAGATGCCCAAAGAAACCTACCTAAAGTTTAGTCCAAAAATACATAAATAAAAATAAATAAAGTTCTGGCCAGCTGAGGAAATAGTGAAGGCAGGTTGGTTAGTGCTCTACTATCTTTAGAGCCATTAATGTGTCTGTCACATCCCCTGTATTGAACCGTGAGCTTTGCGGGGGTGCGAAATCTGCTTTGGTGCCATTTGTGCCTCACGCATGGGGCGCTGTCATCAAGAGGTAATAATACAGTATGTATTAAATAAAAGTAAATACTAGACGATGATACTTGTGTGTGAGTGTTTTGGTACAGGGTTATTTCTGAATTCACTGTCCTTTTTGAGGAGCTCATTTGCCCTCTATTGTGCATAGAGTTAGAGCTGGAATTCTAATAATGCTTGAAGAATTCACTCTAATCTTCTACCCCCAGATGTGCTGACAACTCATTAATTGCCTTTTTTGCTGACATTTCTCTGGAAGTCGTATCATTTTCTCACAGAAATGCTCTGTCAAAAGAAGAGGTAAGGCAGGGAAGTCTGCATGGAAATACCAGAGCACATTTTGATCAGGAGACAGATCTTCCACCTTCTTCACGAATGTCAGCTCAGAAATCAGACCAGTGTGACAAGGTGTGGCAGGGTGGAGATATGTGCTGAACCTACCGGAGAGCCCCGCAGAACCTGCTCCACTGTATGTTGTGACTACTAATTTATCCAAAGGACCACCTAGCAAATAACTCCTACATTGCTTAGCCCTCAAGTTTATACCCCAAAGTTATTGTCTGTAAATAATTTGCCCCTAAAATAATAAAGCCAGGATTCAGTCAGAGACTCTACAATCTCTGCATCACACACACACACACACACACACACACACACACACACACACACACAATCTAAACAAATATTTTTTAAAAATGTGTCCTAGGTCTCCTTAAGACTACCTTTTCAATGCAGACTAACAATACCTTTGCTCCAGCTGTGCTCATTAAAGTCTTTGCTTGCCATAAAACAAACAAACAAAAACAGCAAATGTGCAACAGAAAGTCAGTTACTCTAGAAGGTCTTGCAAACACATTGGTCATTTGAAAGGAAAAATCACCTCCAATTGCAACCCGGATTCAGTACAGAGATGATCTTATTTGAAGCATTCTCATCTCCAAAATGACAATATATTGAGTTGCTTTGCTTGGAAATATGACTGGGAAGGCTTTGCTCAACATTTTATTCATACTGTAAAGAGAGCCAAGCTTTTCAGGGGCAATAATCCCTCTGGAACTCTTTGCTTAGAGTGAATGCAAATACCTGTGACCCGGCCCTCCAGCATGACAATAAAATCAAGTTCTTTAAAGAAACAAACTTTAACACTTCTTTTCACTTTGCTTCCTCCTTTCTCTGCCTTCCATTGAAACAGATTCACTCCGTGAAAGGAGATATATTCAAATCACAGTGTAAATCAAGTGAAATAAACATGTTTTGAGTTGAATTGCCTATCTCTTGCAGGGGAGAAGAAATTTTCCTTTCTTTTGTTCCAGTTTATTTAGCTGGCCTAATAATTAAATTGGAACAAAATTAACAAGAGAAAAGCTTAATTTTGTACTTACTTATAGGAGCTCATAGAATTCGGAAACCCAAAGAAGTGATCAAAGCAGGCAGCTTTTATACCTTTTAAACAAAGAAACAATAAATGTTTGAAGAATTCACAAGACAAAGAAGTTTGAGCTTGAGATAGTAAATTAGTAAAAAAGTATGATATTTGTTCATAGAACTTTCTAGGCCTTGAATTCCCTATCTCTGCTGCTAAGTTGTCTCCTTACCTCTTGATATAGGGAAGATACTTTTCACAAGAAAATTCATTCCTTCTTTCAGGATGACAAAGGAAGATTGGGACTGATGTCTGTCTGTCTGTCTGTCTGTCTCTCTCTCTCATCTCTATCTCTATCTCTTTCTTTCAGCAGTTTCTTAAGTAACTTTAATTCAAAATGAACCAGGATAACAAGAAACTAGGAAAATTCTTTGGCAAGCGGAATAGGGAAACTGAAACAGATAGCTGATTCCAATTGGGTGCGTCCAGCACCCCAACTCACCTGCCTTCTTATCCCTTAAGGACTACTGCCTTAAGCATTAGGACAATGAGGTTCTGATCTGCATCAAATAATTGTAGGAACAAAGCCTCAAGCCTCAAGTTTGTTGACCACAAAGAGAGAGTTTTGGTCAAACTAGAGACAACATCTAGGTATCAGATGTGTTGTGTTCCAGGCCCAGAAAACAGCAAAACTAGATAAAATGAGGCCATGGCTGACATCAGGACCAGGTGCGATGACTAATAACCTCTAACCTTAGCACTGACCAATCATCAGTGGAGACCAGCCTGAAAGGACACACCTGGAAAGCTGATGAATATTCTATTGAGATCGCCCTCCCCTGAGAACACTCCTAAAATTTCTCCTTTTAGAAAACAGATAAAAACCCTTAAGATAAAAGGCCCAGTGATAGTGTGCTCTCTCTAGAGCATGCCTGAGTCTTTCCCCTCCTTCCTTCTTCAGGTGCATGTGTTTACTTGTCTTTCTCCTAAGCTCTAAAGTTTCCAGGAGACTTATAATCAGGGTAGCAGCTCTTCTCAGCCTAACCTTCTGGACCTGCCTCCAAGGGCCCTTATTTTATTTCTATAAATTGTTTCCTGAGTCCACACAACCCAGCTGTCTCATTTCTTCTGTCTCAGTGACTTTCCTTCCAAAGGGCCATGGCACCTCTGCCTATG